>JAKCOX010000002.1:21270000-21357500 GCA_022605575.1 Laterallus jamaicensis coturniculus | reverse complement strand
TGGTGGATGTCGGTGCAGTTGTCTCAGTGTACCTTGGTGGCATTCCAGAGCTCTATGAAGCATGCAATAACACATCCCTCCCCTCTGCACTCACTCTCTCTTCAGAACTGCCTCCTGGGACAAGGCATTTGATACGCTTTCAGGTAGACAGTCAACAACACTGCATGTATACAATAGAATGTGCTAATTTTTTCTTTACTCTGTAGTCCAAGAATGTAAGCAGAAAGCTCATCCTTAAGACAATACCTAACACATATCTGCACAGTAACAAAGATTCACAAACCATTTTTCATTAGCCTCTCCCCTCGGTTTCCTTTCTGTAGAGCACATAAGAATAAAAAAGAATAAAATTGTTTTCAGAGGAGTTTAACTTCTTTTTTGAAGTTTGTCTTAAGATTAGAGATATAATCAAATATGGCTTTAATACTTGTAAGAAAGAGGTGTGGGGATATGGCAGAGATTGGGGGGTGACTAGATTGCAGCTGGATGTCAAAAAAGACAAAATGTTTCCTTGAAAAAATGAGACTGTATTAAGACATGGAAACTAATGTACGTGTCAATCCATTAAGATTTAGCATTCACGGTCCTATTTTTTTCTTTTAGGCACGAGAAAATGAATTGCAAATACATTAACAATTGATCCATAAACCATTACTGAGTGCCTTGAAAAGGCATGTGAACAGGATTAGTATCTCTTGAAATCCACCGCCACTCCTGGAGCTCAGTGTTGAGCAAGAGAGGTGCTTTGCTCTTGAAAACCTAACGAACAGTTTTGCAATGTCACCAATTTTTTTCAATCATCCAAATACCACCAATTCAATTAAGCTCATAAACTTCCTACCCATAGTTCTCTAGGATAAGCAGCTCCATTTAAAAGTGAATGCGGACGAGCTTGTGCTGTCCATGTGAAATATTGTTCAATCAACAGCCAAAGTTTTACTTGTCAGTTTTGATATATCCGATAATAGCTGTAGGTTGTTTTGCAATGTCCAATGTTCTGTGAAGATGGGCTTTTCATATTCTTTATTGTTTTTTTCTGACAAAATGTTGCCTGGACTTTTGCAGTTTTGTGAAATGAAACAACAGTAAAAACAATATATAATTTAACCCTTGTAGACCTAGCTGGACTGCAGATAAGTGTTTTTCCCAGGCTTATGGCTAGTTTTGGCCAGGATATAATGAGTTCCTGTTCATTGATCCCTTATAAGCATCCTCAATGATTGAACATAACCCCATGCACAGCAGGCAGTCATTCATTTGTGCCCCTTTTCAACTCCATTTTAATCAGCATTTAACACTGTTGAAAATCAAATCCATAATTAAGCTTCACAGTCAGAGTTTTGGCAAATAATGCCAAAAAGACAAAATCTGTAGATATTTTGTAGTCAGGCATCTATATAAATTCTACATTATAGACTCTTGGTGCCCAATGATTTATTCATACTTAATGGCTCTTTGTTTCTTTTTTTTTCCTCATTTTCTCTGCTGAGGTTATTACCCTGCATTATTAACACACTCACGTGTGACTCTTTCTTTATTTTTTACTAGTGGGAATACCCTTTTTTTTTAGAAACAGCTGTTTATTGTATATATAGGTTTAAAGTAAAGGTACACAGACACACTCACAAATCAACTTAATAAGCACCCTGATAAATAGCATGACTGCTTAATTGGGACAATTGCTAGGGAACAGATTCAATGACCCCAATCAGTGAATTAATGGCACACCTAGTTGTGAAAAGTCCATTTAAATGATATGCTTGGTGTTGTCTGCTGCCTAGTCACAGTAGTTAACAGGTGTGAATTGGTGTTCATAGCATAAATTTCCTGCTGCTTGACCCTTTGTTCACTTCAGGTTGCTTCTCTACTCTTTCATAGTTGCTAAGTGAATGAAAATTACTGGATTTGTCTTATATTTATCAGACTATATTAATGCCTGTATAACAGCCAATTTTAAAAGTAAAATTATTTAGAGTGAACTGTCTCTGTGGAAACCTTTCTAATTATTTACTGGGAAGGCAAAATGAAATCCATTTCCTATGCCATATTCGGCCACATGCTTTTTAAGTAAGTAAGTTCCAGAGTAACTAATAAACTGCATTTTAGGCAGAACCTTGACTTATTTATCTGTTTTCTTGGGGAATGCACTGTTTCTGTGAACTTTGCTGATTCCCTGATTAAGAGGCCTGTAGGGAAATAGAACTAATGTGACATCTAAGCTAGCTGGTGCCTTTCCCCAGAAGTGGACATCTCTGACTCCCGAATTCACATAGAGTGGTGGGACTGCATGTCCCACAGGCCGGTGTACTGATTTTTTTTGCTCAGTGTTTGGTTTCCAAGTGTGGAAAAAGTCAGTCTGCAAAGTGGATATGTCTGGGTTTAAAACCAGCACAGACTAAACTATTTTTCCCACGCACGTGCTGATATCTAGAGGTTGTTAGACAAGTATAGGTTTCTTTTGGTTTATATTTCCTTTCTCCTCCTTAGGAAGTTTATCTCAGGGAAATATTGCGAAGGAATAGAAACATAATAAATTGACTGAAGTAAATAAACATGTCTTTTTTTCTTTTCTCTTCCTAAGTGAATCTGTCACCTTAAGTTTCACTGTGTCTCTAATGGGAGTTTGTCAGCTAAATAAAACTGTTCAACACTTTTCTCTAAGTTGCCATCAAGCAAATCTGACCAGATGTGAAAAAGCTAACCTTTCATAAAGTTTTATGACTATAGTTAAAAGATTTATAGATACATTCATATCAAAACCCTTCTTTTGTCAGAGCAGATGATGAAAACAAGAGCAAAATAATATATGAAATTCATAACTGGTCTCTGAACTACTCAAATGCAGGTTGGATGATAATGAAAACCTTGTTATGTTTCAACACACCACAAAATTACAAATGTACATATACATCACGAGTGTTTGATGCACAAAGGAAGAGAAGGTTACATGATCTACTGTTGACATATGATGTTCAGTAGGTAGTTCAACACTTCACTGGCTCAGCTGATAGCCCTGATAGAGCATGTCAAAGCTAAAGATCTATCTCCAGTGCCAGCCAACCAGAGGACATTACAACTTCAAGGCATCTCAAGGTACTAAAACTGTCAGTGCAGTGGTAAGGGAGATGGAAGAAGTGGGTGGGACTACATAAAAGAAGGGCTTTTACTCAATCCCCATCACTTTCTCACTTACAGTCTTTTCCTCTGTGGCCAATCAACTTGCATTGCCAATCAGCAATCAGAGAGAGCGCAATACCTTTTCTGTTTTAATTTCAAAGAAACTGATAGCTCTTTTACAAAATAACATAGAAAGTTTAAAAATGTAATTTTGTTTGGAAATCTTTTAAAATCAAAGGTTTCCTGGACAACACTTAACAGCAATGTTAATAAAATGGGAGTGACAATCTCTGGGGCAGTAAGAGAATCCATGTGTACCATAGGAGGTATACAGGCAAACTGATAATGCTGGCAGAGCTATTTTCAAAGTCCAGCTTCACTCTTGATAATAACAGATAACTAAACACAACTGCAGCGATACCTCCACCCCAAGGAAGGGTGAATATCCCTTCAGTTGGCTTTGCAAGTATAGGCACGGCTATAGGTACCACTTAGCACGAAGAAAGTGAGGGATAGAAAAGAGAATGCTCCCTCTTAGTGTTGCGTTTTTTTTCTCTTTTCCTTTTTTATTGTACATGTTTCTCTGTGTCAACTCTTTGGCTGTCTATCACCTGAAGTAGCAAGCAGAACTGTATTAGCATTCAGAGATTTAGCTAATGACAGTTGTTCATTTCTTTTCATGTATCTGCTTTTCTCCCTTTGTTCTGGAGACTCATTTCCAAGCAAGAACACCTTCAAATGGCTAAAGACAAGCTTTAATTGAAAACTTGAACACATGCTGAATGTGTCACAGTGCTTGGACAGTCACTGTACACAAACATTTATATTCAATGAAAGGAAAGTCCCACTAACCAAAACCAGCTTGATTGGAATCTGAGACTGCCAAGCAGTATTTGTCAGGCATAACTACAGTACAGAGGCAGTAATACACTGTTTTCAGCCAGATGGATGTAGCGAGGTCAACAAGAGACCTGAGCTCTGCCTGTCTGGAGGTACTGTAAGTGTAGAAAAGATTACGAAAAACATTATACTCTGGACAATTGAAAGTATTCCGTAATTGTTCTTCTCATAGATAATCAGTCAATAAAATGTAAAATAGGTTTTTTTGTTTTAAATTTCAAACTCTTTATCAATTCAATATAGATTAATAGCCAGAGAAATAATGTAAAACCATGACGGCAGTCAGGGTGTACACAAAAGTGTTAAGCGTTAATTAAAACTAAATACACATGCTATAGATTTTTAACTCTCCCCTTTCAGAGGATATAATCCTTACAGAAGCGTCATTATTTGCTTATGCCACATAAGATTATACCAAATATAGGCTGTTTTCCAAACTTTGAAAGAAAAATCTTAAATTGATATTTAGTGTTAAACAGTGTGACTGACATGTGAAGATACCTTGCACAATATGGCAGATATCTTGTTAAATTATCCGTGGTATTGGGAACTTGCAGGTCGTTGACTATCCCAATTTAATTTGGCTAGTACAGGACATTTCTAATAATTAATACTGTAATAACACTTAATGATCTGCACTCATGCAATCTGAAAAAACAGCTAATGGTGCAGTTTTTAGTGACTGCACAAACAGCAAGTTTTAAATTTGTCAAATGCTGCTATTTCAGCATCACACAGTCATGCAGAAGACCCTGCCTGTGGGGCTATCACTGATCCAGACACTAGAGACTTGGCCATGATGTAGCAAGAAGTGATGGACTTTGTCTCAAGAGGGGTGTTCCTTTGGAATTAAAAGCGGGAGCACTATGTTCATGGTGAAAAACTAACACTCCTCTTTTCCCCTCTTGTTCCAAGGCTGTTGATAGAAGGGATAGGAAGAAAGTGGAAAATGGAACACCAGAATAAAAAAGAACAAATCTGTTCACTTATGGCATTATAATAGATTGTGAATTTCAGGACTAGCACCTCTTTGAATTTCTTAATCACAAGCTCTACCCAAAACGGTCTGGTTTACACAGAAGTAGGCTTTATTCTGTAGTCAGTGGCATAAGGCCATTAGCACTGGTTTGTATGTTGCAAGGCAGTAGAGTTTAATCCTCTGGAAGCATAGTTGGACATTGTTTCTTCTGCCTGTTTCAAAGATTTTGTCATGGTGAAGGACTTAGAAAAAATTCCCATTGAACTATGATGGAGATAACTTCAGGATTGTGGAGATGCGTTCATTAGGCTGTGGTCCTTGGTTTAAAAAGTGGCTTTATTGGCAATGTTTCAAATAAATTGAGTAGGTGAACTTCACATCTTCCCTGCATTAGCTCAAGAAGGAACATGGTTAAGTACCCAATAAAAGAGTAGAGAGTAGGGAAACATCTCATTCTGCCTCGAAGACATATCTCATGTGAAGTTACAAGAGGGATCTACATGAACAGGAAAATGAAATACATTAGACTTCAAGGGAAGGAAAGGGGGCTTATCCTCTTCTCTTAGTTTAAGTAAAAAACATTGACTTCCCAATTAAGTCAGACTGCATAAAAATTGATAAAAAACAACCCTTTATTTTTACATTTCAGGATTTCCCATATTCTCGGTGTTTTAAAATTAAGTTTCTTTTACCTGCAATTTAGTTTTTTCCTGTGCTTAGCACTGTGAGACAGCAATCAAGAAAAACAGATCAAACTTCTTGAGCAATCCAAAGAAAGAGGATGGGCATTTGTGCTTTCTCTTCACAATCTTTTGATATGTACAAATCAACAAAGTCCAGTTGTGTAACTAATTTCCTGGTACATGGACTCTGATGGAGGAAGAACTAAGTCAAGTCAAAGGACACAACACTTTTAAGAAGAGAACATGACTGTGGAGAGAAGATTCATGTCTCTCTTCTCCTGAGGGCATCTACTCTTTGCTCTTTCAGTTAGGTTTTTAGTGTCAGAATTATACTAGGTTGATAATTTAGTGAGCTGGATACGTGGCTTTTATCTCCACTGTAAAAGAAAATGTCTTTTCCTCTCAGAAGGTGACTCTCTCACTTTAGGCCGTGGTTGGTTCAATTTATCTGGGTCTAGGGACTGCTACAGTCACAGACACACTCCTTACATGTAACATCAAGGCCTCAGCAGCAGCCATGATTGAACTGCTCGAATTTAGAAGTGAAGGAATACAGCCAAAAATAAAGCTCATTTTCAGAATTGTTAAAAAACATTGTCTGTCTGTGTGTCCCATTGCAATATTCCATTGCAATGTGTTATCAGGGTATGCAGGAACATACATAGAAACAATTATAACAATAATAAACAGTTCATTAGAGTTAATGCAGGCCCTAAAATCTGAAGGTACAGACCTGCCCATGTTTATTGAAATACATCAAAGAGATAAGCAGAAGAGAAATACAATATTCGTAAAACATTAATTTGTAATTTTGAGGAAAATTGTATTAAATATATGATATATGAAATTTCATACTTTAGCATATGGTTTCACACATTGTTAACAAAGATGACTGACTCTAGAAGGTTAATTTAGCCAATCATTCCAACTCTGTAGTGATACAGATACCAGTCACAGCTCATGTCTGCAATAACTAGATTATCTACAATAAGAAGTACGTTGTATTCCTGCTTTCCCACATTTATTTTATCCAGTTTTCTGTTCTATCACATTTTCTCCTTCCCTTCCTTTCCCATTCCTTTCCTGTCCTTCCCTTCCCTTTTTTTTTTTTTTTTTTGGTGGGGTTTTTGTGTTTGATTGATATTGTTATATTGGTCTTGTTTATATGCTTTCTAATCTAAGGTTATACATTTATTGAAATTGTAAAACTACTAAAATATTGCTCTCACATACATGGCTGAGGCCACAATGGCTAAACAGATGCTGGCCATTTCACCTCAGAAAGACAATGATTTTTTGTTGTCAAGACATCTATCCTCTCTGAGGCAAAACATGAATCAGCAGATCTCCAAAGCTTCCTTAAAAACCCAAAGAGTAAATGACTGGGAGAAAACACAAGGCTGTCATTGGTGTAAACCATTTTTTGTTAAAAGTTTTTTGAACATTTATTTCATAATTAGAAAAAACCATTCGGATACATTTTGATCAACAACCTGTAGTAGATGAACTCTTTTTCACTTTTTTGTTAATTAACAAGATACAGTTTGTCATAAAAATCACTGAAAATTAGTCTATTTTGTAAAACTTGGGGAAACATAAGGAAGTTCCGGTATGCAGCAAAACATTGTGAAGAATTAATGGGACTGCAAAATTTAACCAGTCTCTTTCTGACCCTTTCTGACCCTGACTGATTGAAAGATGTACTCATAATTGGAAATGTTGTATTCTTTATTTTGCACTATGCTAAATTTGAAGAATGCCTTAGCTGAGCTTAATATCAATCTCAAAAAATACCTGCAGACAAGTAACCTGATGCAAAGAAATATTTTTAATTCCTACAGAAGTCAAAGAACAATAAAACAATAACATTTTCAGCTACTGAAAACTGTGATTAGACAAGAAGATGAAAACTATTAAAGCTTGTCTTCTCTATGCAATAAACAACATTCCACAGCAGAGACTGTTTGCACCTCCTCTACAACGCATATGAGATAGCAATGTTACATTTTATTAAAACACATTGTGTGTTTTATTCAATGGAGTGCTGAACTGTGGTTTCAATATTTGAGGCCCAGATATGGACAGTATTTTCTTAACTCAGACACCCAATTTATGTTACAGTCTAGAAGTCCTCTTAACCACAAGTGTTCAACCTATCTGACTCATACAGAATGATCTTCAGCATTCTTTTGGCAATTCTATGTGACCATTCCTTGCAGCAGAGAGGGGTGCTTTTAAAATATATTTTCAATTGACAGAGCACCTTTAATCTTCTGTTTCAAATTCTATAACTTTTCCGAAAGACACGTTACTGTCATCTGTGTCACTTTACTTAACTCGCTTCCTTATGGTACTAATGCATTTACTGTTTGTTATCACAGTCCTAGTTTTTCTGTAACAATCATTGAAATAACTCAGGCATTCAATCCTGGCAAGCCACAGACTATTCCACACTTTGAAATTCATAGATTTAGCAGCATAGTGTCAGATCATTTTTCATAACCCTTGTTTCCTTGTCAGCATGTCATAGCCAGTAAAGAGCTGCTAGATTAGTACAAATATATAAATCTTTTCTCAGCTTCACCTCACTGCTGTTTAATACTACTTTACTGCACCACTGTGCTTACTAGCTTAAAATACCTTCTGTTTGGAGAAACGCATATTTATTATTATTATTGGGGAGTTTTTGTGCAATTTCCCTGAGCACAGGCTGACAGCTGCATAGGACTTTGTCATTTATCATTGTACACAAGATCTGTCAACTTGGGAAACAATTTCAATAAAAAAATTCTGCATGAAATTACTTTGTGAGGGAGAAAAAACACAGTTCTGGCTTTTGTATGTGCAATTGTGTGTCTCTATTTATTTTTGCCTACTTTTTTTTCTTCTTTTTTTTTTTTTTAATTTTGGCTGTGAAAGGTACTTAATGTACCAAAAACAATTTGTACAAGCATTATTTCACCAATTGAAAGTGTGTACGCCTTGCTGAGGTCTCCCTTATCTAACTGTTGCTAATACATTTTCATGCTGTGCTCTTATGGCTTCATTTTACAGTTGACGAGATCACCCACTCCATGCTGTGTTGGAAATGGGACCCTCGTCACTATAGTCCACAGAGTGCACTTAACATGTGAACAACAAACAACAAAAAGTTACTGCTTTAAAACATCTTCATCCCTTTATCCCTTTGTTGTAAACTTAGCCTTGCTTTTATGGCGCACTTTAATAAACCAAAGCATAATGGCTATGTAAACCAGAAACCTCGTATGTATCAAAAAGAGGGAGGATTTACTAACCTATAGATTCTGCTGAGTTAACCTGAGAACAGGTCAGTAACACTCTTCAAATTCTTCTAAATTCTACAGCAGTCCTTCTCTGCTGCCCCATCCTCCCCAAACCTTACAGTGGGAGGAATAATATTTCCTTTCCATGAGACAGCATTTTTCTCCACTTTTATGTAATTTTTTGCATATCATGCCCTGTAACAAGATCAGGATCTAAGGCCTGCAGTTAGTAAAACCAGCTGGGGCAATAATTGCTGTGAAATTACGTTCTGGACAGCTGAAAAGGAGGGATCAGTATTACAGTCTCTTGTTTTCCACCCTGTCAGTTTTTTCTCCAGCTATGGATTTGTTGTCATCAGCGCCTGATGATTCTGCTGACACCCCTGTCAGAAAATGAATTTTTCACTCCCCACTTGATTGACTCCATTCATAGTGTCTAACTCTGTCAAAAAGTGCCATTCTCAAGCTCACTCACTCATGTGTTTGTGTTTTCTACACCAGTGCTGGACAGACACACGTAAAGATATGAAATATTCAGTAAGCATATTTCCTACTTAATTTTATAGTTCATTGAGAATTGTGTATTTTTCTTCTAGTTTGCTTTAAACAACTTGATTTCAAAAATCTTTCTTTCAGAGGAGGGAGATTCACAGATTCTGAACTTCATGCATGAATTAAAGCACAGATGTTAAGTTTTGGCAGATTTCTCAATGAAACTAGTATTTGAATGTATGCTGTTAGTGCCACTAAGTTTCATACTCTGCTACTAATAAAAAAGATGTTCTGGAGCCTTTCATAAGAGACTAGTTTGTGTTAAGGTGGCAGATGGCTTCAAAATTTGGTCTGTAGAAATGACCTAGTAATGGTGTAAAAAATGATAATGGAGAGATCTTCTAGAGCCTGGAATATTCAGCCTAAGTGATTGCGTATTTCTCTCTGAGAGTCAGTGTTCAGGGGGATACTTCTTGTCTCTGAGGAAACAGTCAGCTCTCAGTAGCTGTCACAGAATACTGCATTAAAATTCACAAAGCTGCCTACAGGCAACCTACTTCCAAAATGCAGAATCACAAACTTTTTCAAGTGTCACAAGGCTTAATCTTTGCAGCAGGCACAAGCCTTTTAGAAATCATTTCATCATACAAGGGATAGAGCAATACTGTGAAAATCATACACAAAATAGTTTGTGGTGGCACAAGGACCACTATATATTGCTACTAAGATGCTGATAAAAATTAAGAGCTACTGAACAAATAAGGCTATCAACAAGATGAAGATATAAACTGCCATTAACATGAGACTATTTATGTGTCACTGGAAGCAATTTTTTCAGGATCTGTTCTTATCCACACTTACACTGATGCCAGATGAGGTTGATGAAGTTATACAGGTGATAAGAGCTGTTATGCAAAAGCTAGCATATTGATAAAAATAAGGGTGCACATAAGCTGTTTGGTATATCCCAGTCCCAGTCAACATGGCTTTGCATTTAACACCAGTGATGGCAAATTTTACAATGAATAGATTTTCCCACTTATCATCATCTGTAAACACGCTAGTAAGGGTGACCAAATACAAAATCAGATGCTGTCTTCAGAGAGCTGTTGGGCTTTTTCATGTGATTTGATGATGATTCCACAGTGTTTTCAGTTAATGACTACGAGAAAAGTTGAGAGAAGGCAGAGGATGGCGATGGCAATAAATAACAAAGGGTTTTCAAATGTATACCTGCTATTCATTGTAATATAACTATCCTGACATGGATATAATTCTCCAGTACCTGATAATTTATTTGGAACAACATCTTTTAGAGGAAGTTATGGTAATTTTGGTTTCAAAGTAATTATTTCAAAGAATCTGTTAATTGATTTTTTAATAGTAAAGTCTTCTATCTAGAAAAAAATGGCAAGTTTATTGTTTTTATTTTTGCTTTAATCTCTGAGTTTTGGTTCCAGCAGGCAAATTTTTTCCTTCAAGTCAATTATAACTCTAAAACCGAATGAAATGTAATTACCTTTTTATTGACACATTAAAAGGAAATAAATAGTATAATCAGCAGTTATATGCTTTCCTCAAAGGTGTTACTTTCATAAGCATTATGATTAGAAGTAGGAGAAAGAGGTGTGAAGAGGGCTGTGATGACAGAATAGAGAGTTAGTGATTTTGTATAAAACAGGAGTATTTCTAACAGTCTGCTACAAGAACAGCTGATTGAATTGAAACACATAGGGGGGTAAAATGGTTCTTATCAGATTTTACAAATCATTGAATTCCACCTTTACTTGTAATATTTCTTTGCTCTATAATTCCGCTGCCCAAGGGCTTCATACTATTGCATTGTTTCGGAGAAAAAAATTCTGGAGTCTTAATTAAACAGTCTCTACAGATGACATGACCGAATTTGCAGTCTCTAGATAAAAGACCGTCATCACAACAGAGTGCTCATTTTTATATGACAGACACTGAAAATTATTTGTCTTTTAAGAAATGATCTGTGAGAAGAAGCTGGTTGTTGATCTTGAAAAGTTTTGATACATAACACACTCAATTTTTTAACCAAACTTCTGGACAGTAATCTCCAGTGTGAATGTCAACTGTTTTTGCTAAGTGCATGAAGATGTTTTTGCAATGGAAATAAAAAAGGGAGAGTGTCATAATGCTTAAATTGTGCAATACAATTGCTGAAAGGAAAAAAATATTATCCCCCCCCCCCCCAGCTGCAAATAAATGCACACAGTGCAGTAAAAACTTTAAAAAATTAGGAACTGAAACATCTATTTTCAGAAAAAAATAGAGTTTAAAGGGGAAAAAATCACAGAGAGAGTAAAATATTTATTGGTTATTTTAGGCAGTAAATATTCAGTAATGTCTTCTGAGAATTTGATCAAGATGGTGCCAATGTCTGACAATGCTTTGGATGAAGTTACAAGCACATAGAGGAACAATCAGACCATTTGATCCAAAAAATTACGGATTGGGGATCTGATACACAAAGGGGTTATTTGAAAAATGACTGTCTGGAGCTGGAGCAGAGTGTCTCACACATTAATACTGTTGCTATAAAAAGAAAGGAGAAGGAGAAGGAAGGACAAACGAATGAAGAAATGACACCAACTGCTAATTGACATGAATGACAATAGTGGAAACTTCTATCATCTTCTTGAAGCAAAATAAAGAAATGAGTTTGATTAAAGAAGGGAGTGAAAAAACCCAGCAAAGTTCTGTTTAGCAAGTCTACTTAAACTAATTGGGTTTCCTTGCCTGTTATTTATTACGACCCAAGTGTGCAACCTAGTGTCACCCTACCCAGGTGGAAATGTGGGCATGTGGGCTATTTAAAATAGTGGATTTGCCCAATGTAGCACAATTACAGAAATGCGCTGAGTAACTTTGGGCTGATTCCCTAGTAAAGAATTCTTCATGGAGTGCCTACAAGGCACACCCGTGCCTCATTACTTGAATCGATATTTTTACCATGTTAATTTGAAGGACAAAGTAGGCTTAAGAGATTGTACTTCCATAATTACAAAGAACACAAAGAAGGCACATTAAAAACTGAAGAAAAACTCAAAAACCTGCCACACAGTATAATAGGAGGACAAAAATACAAGACTAGTTCTAAGTTTGCACCTAGGAGTCTCTGTATAGCAAACAATTCCATTTTGTTAACAAGCCACAAGCGTACACTTAAGAAGCAGGTGAACAAATGTAATTGTGAGAAGTACAATGATGCTTCTGAGTCTAAATTGTGTTCCTCCCAAGGCACATGTGTTCATCTATTGCATAGTATTTTTGTGTGTGGTTTTATTTTCCCCCTCTATTTTAAAACAAGTAAACAGCTTTTCCCTTAATGACCGCAAAGAGGTAAAGCCTTACAAGACTTCTTTTCAAATCTGTCGCATCACTGTTTCTGTATTATTTAAATAAAGCAGCCATAGGCCTTCTCACCCTCTGTATTCCTGGCTCTACTCTGGCCTGTAAGGTCAATACAGACTAAAGGCCATTAATGTCTGACAGCTGAGAAAGACTGGTGTTAAACACTGATACTCCCATTATGATCTCTGGTGAATAGGTTTCAATATCAGAAAAACACCATTAGAGTTATCAGCAGCTGGCACAGCTTTAACTTCAGCAGAGGCCAAGGAACAAGCAAACAGACACTGAAATACCCCATCATGTCTAGAAGCAGTTACGTCTACTCTCAGTGCAGAGGTTGGTGAGGTACGAGGGGGTAAATTTGCCCCTTGCCTGCTCCTACCATACCTATGCCTTGCACAGAGAGAGGCAGATGTAACCTCCATGACAGACAATCTGACCACTGTGACTAGCTTTTCATTCAGTTTATTTGATCTTAAGCCTTCTTTGCAGACCACTCCCATTCTAGACAGCCAAATATGCTGGAAAGCAACCTAGGTGTTCAGACAGCTCCAAAAGTAAGGTTGTGCTGAAATTAGTACTGAAAGTAGGACTTCTAACCTTTCACACTTTCATGGCTGAATTTAGGCTCCACATTTAAAACTCTCATTTTTCAGGGTACAGTTTCATTCTCAGTAATTCATGTATGCATTATATGGGAAAAGATTCATACGGTCTGTCAGCACAAGCATTTAAGTGCTGGAATTTTTAAGTCTGAAAACAACTCACTTAAGAGTGTCATTACTGGATGTGTGTCAGTGGCCAATTGGTCATTAAAACTAGCAGAGTTCAGCATGAAATATACTTGCCTCTGTGTGTTAAGACTGAAATACTAGCAAGGTACATAAGGAGAGTTTTTTTCTGGAGATGAACCTGGATTTAACTGATCAGTCCTGGATTTTTAGCAGTGGCATTAGAAGAAAATGCTCAAAGGGGTATAAACATTAAAGAAAAGCTTGTGGCATCCATTCAAGAGACTCTTAATTCAAATTACTATCATCATCATCTTAAAGAGAGCTTAATAAGAAAAACTTAGCACTAATCATATGTAGAGTCAATGCTACTTTACTTTCTTATTGCTGGTTGCCTGGAAAGGAACTTAATTTTTGATTATTCTATGCCATTATGTGCAAGGTAGAAAAGAAAAAGACCTGAAGGCTCAATCTAAACAAGATTCCACCTATCCATGTCTTGCATTTTTGTTCCCCATCCTGCCCTCAGAAGGCAAAAATAAATTACTGGAGTCTTTGCAGACCATGAGTACTTGCTGATGGAGCAGCACCTGAAATCAGAAAAAAAATCTTCTTTACGTCTCTGTTGACTGGGAATTCATTTGTATATATGTGCTACAAATCACTATCTCCACCAACTGCTTGATATGGAAAGAAGAAAATGACGCTAGTAATGTATGACCCTGAGAGTAGAGGAATTGTAGCTATTTACATCAGTTGTCAGCAACCTGCTGCTTGTTTGCGGTGTTGCTGCATGGATATAGATAACCTCTCTGAAACATTAGCTGAGACAAAGCAAGTAATTCTTTGTTGACACATTGTCAGTTTCTAATTTGTTCTCAAACTGTGAGGTAAATCCTCCATCTCCACTGGAAAAAGGACCGCTCTATCTCACATCAGGCTTTCTGCCCTTTTCACTTTCTATTCTCAGCTGGAAATGTAGTCGAAAAGGAGTTTCCTGCCCAGAAACTGATAAAACACACCAACAAAATTATCTAGAGAGTTTAACCTTAGCTGCAGTCCCTTTACATCACCCTAAATAAAAATACAGAGCAATGCAGAAGGAAAACCGTGATCCTTATTAGTGCAGCATCAGAAATCACAAGGGCTGCAGTTGCAAAGGACAGAGGTTATCCCTTGCACTCAGAAAATGTGGCTTTAGCTACAGAAGTAAATGCCTTAGAGTCAGGTCTTGGTGAGGGAAAATGAAAAGCTGAGAAACAAAACCAGGCTGATGGCTCTTCATGAAACATCGTTATGTCAAGAAGAAATGGCGAATGCTGTGGCAAGGATTTCATTCTCTTCCCACTCCTACATCTTGGAGCCTTTGAGATGCCCGCACAAAGAATACAGTAAAATGCGATGTGCTAGGAATTTCCGTGCAGAGAGATTGACCTGATTACATTTCACTGGGCATAGGAGCTCATTCTTCTTCCTGACTGCTGCTCGGATATAAGACTGACAGCTGGACTCCATCACTTGGATTAATGGGTTAAAAGCTGACATCTTTTTAGTATTTTGGACTTTATTTTCTTTATCAGCTTGACTTTCATGCTCAGAGTGCTCTTGCCACAATATTCTTTTAAAAGTACACTTGTCAGGGTCCATTTGCTACTAGCTACCTTGATGGTGACATCAGCGATGGCTGTGGTTTACCTTTTGACCTTAGAGAGGCAGCAGATGGGCCCAGTAATAAATCCCGATTATTAGTGAAGGAGCCAATAGCTTGGAAAGACAGAAATAAAAGTCAGGCAGTTTTACACTGCAGTTCTTGTTATCTGCATTGATATGGAGTTGTGGGCCGTGTCAGGGGTGATGATGAACAGCCTGGGCTGCCTTCAGCCCTCTGCTCCCAGGCAGGTGGTGTGTGCCATGCCACCGGCATTCTCCTCCTGCCTTCCCTCCTCCTTCCTTCTTTCCTCGCCAGCAGCCTAAATCACCTCTACACCCTGAGTGCACTTCAGCTACTTGAGTCCATGACTTAAAAGCAGTAGACAGAAGGGTAAGAGCCCTTTGGGTAGCCAAGGGGCAGCTGAAGCTGGGCCATTCTCCAGTGCTCTGGTGATGGCTGATGTGTGTCATGAAGGCCCTGGAGGAGGGTGCAAGGGGCTGGAGCTCTGTTGGGAAGAGGCCTCTGTACAGCCTGGGTTTGGTGAAAAGCAAGGGAACTCTGCCATGACACTCTAACAGCATTGAAAAAAAAATCCTGAACCAAACCCTGATGGTGCAGTGTCCTACAGCATCAATTTGGTGTGCAAGGCACTGTGGTTTGCAGGTGGCATGGCTGGGCCAGCCAGCAGCTGAAGGCTGGCAGCAGTTGCCTGTAACACCTTTGTTGGGCCCTGCAATGGAAAATGCTTTCTAATCAAAGCAATATCCTGCATAGTTCAGCTCAGACAGATATTTTCCATTATTGAAATTAAGATGTTTATGTTTTAAGCTTGGCTGATTTTGGTGTGGGGTTTTTTTGGCATGTGTATAGTTTGATGGGAGAATTTTCCTTATTGTTTCTAGGGTTGTTATATAGTTTATATACTTCAATCCTGCAGTGAAATTCTTGGTAAACTGCGATTTTGCACAAGAAAACACTGTAGAATTTTGCTTTATATAAACAGAAAAACCTGCCTGTAATATCTCAGCTCCATAAGCCAAACTTTCAAGATGTCATCCCTACCTGCATGTACTTACAACTTTGATATTCACAAGCCTTATTATATGTCATACGATCAGGTACAGAATAATGATGGAGAAGTTGTTATTTACTTAAATATTAGACATAAATCACCTAGAAATAATACATATAAATAATTTTTCACTGAATCTTTTATGTATAATTATTTGTCTTTTTGCTTTTCATTGTATTTCTTTTTCTAGGAAGGGTCACAGGACAAAAACTTCTAGCATCTTTCCCTTAAGTCTTTATTGTAAGAAAAACAGTGAAATAAGTACTTTTGTCTTCTCTTCATCCCAAGTTTTCTTGCTGTTCCAAAACATTAAAACATTTGGTGTTTTCCATTCAGTGCTACTTTCTCAATAGATATAGGAACTGTCTTAAAAAAAAAAAAATTTTACTGGGGGGTCCAAACCTGCTCCTTTTATTTCTATGAGAACTCCTATTTAAGTTACTGAGAGTAATGTGAACAGTCTATACCTTTTAAACCAAAGTAAAGAAATCGTCACACACTTCTTGTATTAAAGAAATTTCCCATTTATTTTATAGTTGGTATGACTATAGTTTGTCCTGGCTTAATTTGATATTTTTTATGAAACTAATGGTTTTCTTGCAAGTGATTTCCAAATGAACATTGATTTTTGGCTTCCCAACAAATCAGTCATTTAAAAGTCCAGTAAACTATCAAGCAATTCCTTTCTCAAAAAGTTATGTTTGACAATTAGGATTTTTTTTTTATTGTTGGCTAAATTTACTTCAGGAAAGTGATGGAGAAAGTGATCAGAAAGTTCTATAATTTGTTTTAGAAAATGAGAAATCTTTCCAATCTAGGAAAAAGATGATGGCTTTTTAAAAAAATAATTTGCATAAATCTGAAAAATCAGAATTTTTCTGCAAAAATACTTGGTAGCAAATCTAAAATAAGTAGTTTTACATGTAATGCTGCAACCATTCTTAACAGAAGTACCAGAAAAGTAAATTTAAGATGCTGTTTTCTGTACTGCATAGTATAAATGAAGAATACACACAGGAATCCGGACTGTATTTTGTATAACAACGGACAACAAGCTTACTGCAAAATTATTAACGGCTAGTGGTTTTACTTCATCAGTCATTAGTTATATCAATCATTTCCTTGCCAGCATGGAAACAGAAGCTCTACTGTTTTGGAGAAGAAAGTGTATGTGTATGTTGTGTGTGTTCCATATAAATTACCCAGGTGTTTTAATACATCCAGGTGGTTTTTTATTCCTTTTGGAAAAACAGAAAGGAAACAACCCAAGGGCTAATGTTCTAATTATCAGTGGTTGTGCAAGCCTCCAAAAAGCATGTATTCTATAACCCCTGGAAAAATTCTGACATGTTATAAACTGGCTAAATTAGCTTAAATCAGTAAACAAACAAATTGGTGCCAGCACAATAGTACAATAATGCAGTGCATACTAAGTGACTTATTTTCATAATGCCAAAAATAGCTTTATAAAACAATGCCACAATTTTTCTTATATAATTTGTGTTAGAAGTTTTAAAGAGTCATAATTTCTCACCTTTAAAGAAGAATGGTAGACTATCTAATTTCTCAAAGATTTCAGGGAAAATCCTGGTTGATATTGACTTACAACCCAAATTATGTATGATTTAAAAATTAAAACCAAACAAATTTCACTCAACTTCTGTGGTACCTCTGGAAGCTTGGGTGCATCACTTTTTTTTGGTTTAGTACTGAAAAAGGAAGACAAATTCTTCTCAAGGGCAGATCATATTGGACTAAACTGAGTAATACTGAAATAGGATTGTTTATGTAGAAGGTACAAAAGCATATAGGAGAAGAACATAAAAAACCCATAAGGCAGATCCTTCACAGTGGCTTTTGTAATTGATGGTAGGGGCATCAAAATGTAAAGAAAATGCATAATTTTAACTCTTTCAATTCCTGATGGCTGTTTATCTGCTTTTCTTCTGTGTATGTGAATTTTCTCTATGAACAACAGATAATAGCCTACATAAATTAATGTCTTGCCCTGCCTGATTGCAGAAGTGTGGGGAGAAAGTTGCATGAGCCATTCCTTTAATTGTTTTGCATATTATTTTTTTGCAGTCCCAGGGTGTATTATTTATTTATGAGTTTGGTAATAGGCTTTGGTTGTAACCTCTCTGGGTATGAATATAATATAGTCTGTATGCAGAATCTATTGTGTGTTTAGAAAATGGAACTGAACTCAGTTTTGAGTTTTGCAGGGTACCACATACTGTAACTTCTTGAATTTTTAGTTATTGACAGGTTTTGAGCTGAAATGTTTATAGACTGACTTTCTTGTGTAGGTAAAATCTTCACACCTTAGTTTTTATTTTATGATCACTTCATGACATCAAAGTCATCACACTGTTGTACATGCTTTTACCTTTTTTTTTGGCTACTTGATGTATTGCCATTAATATCGATACTGCTATAATGTTCATAATATCTATGCATTTATATGACATCAAACCAGCCTGTCTCAAGTACTCACCTCTTTCCAAATTCAAAATGTTTTTCACAGGTAAACAAGGAAGTTTTTAATCTGTGAAAATTACATAGACACACAACCACGGAGGCAGAACTGTGGAAGACAAGGTGTGTGTATTACTGAATACCTTGTTTTCTACTTCTGTCAATAAAATACCTATTTTATCCAGTCAACGATACTGGAAACTGCATATCTGCTGACAAAAGTGAACTAGACTTGTGCATGTGAATTTGTGCTTTAAATGCGAAACACTGTTTAAAGTATTGTGTTCTCTCTTGTCTGCATTTAGCTACACTAACGTATTTCTCCATGTGAAACTGAATAATTAATTGTCCCAATGGTGCCATCAGGAAAGTGTTTTCAATTGCTGTTTCTGGAGACTCCATTGCTACTCAGCTCCCATGAATATGTCGATAAACATACATGGTTCACTACAAGAGAATATATTTCTGTTACACACTTCACAGTCTTATTCTGAGAATATAAGAGACCTGGATATATAAACTCCTGGTGTTCTTTGTGTAAGAGAAGTAAAAGAGTCCTTAAGTCTGAACTGTTGCTTTTCTAGACTGCAATCAATACGTTGAAGAAGGAAAATACTACTGGTAACCTTACTGAAACCCATTTGTACCTAAAAGGAACTCAAATAATATAAAACATGTTTGTTGATCATAGTAAAAAGCAAACATACAGCTGTCATTTTGTTTATCCTTTTTTTTTTTTTTTTAAGGAACAGGGATTTCTATAGGATTTCCTCAATTTTGGTTGCTGCTTTTGCAGAATTATGGTGGATGACCTTTTGTGAGGGAAATACTTATTGCAATTGACCTACTTGTGAATTAATCAGGATTTGAATACACATGTTTTTTGTCATAATTATTCAACACGGATTTGTATCTTTTCCACAGTGGCTTCACACGTGTACAAGATGCAACAGAACTACAGAATCAAAAAATGGCAGGGGTTGGAAGGGACCTCTCAAGATCATCTAGTTCAGCTCCCCTGCTAAAGCAGGATCTCCTAGAGCACATTGTGCAAGACTGCCTCAAGGTGGGTTTTGAGTATCTCCAGAGAAGGAGACTCGGCAACCTCTCTGGGCAGCCTATTTCACTGCTCTGTCACTCTCAGAGTAAAGTTTTTCCTTATTCAGACTGAACTTCCTGTGTTCCCGTTTGTGCCTGCTTCTCCTTGTCCTGGTGTCAGGTACCACCAAAAAGGCTCTGACTCCATCCTTTGGACACCCGCTCTTTAGATACTTCTAAGTATTAATAAGATCCCCTTTCAGTCTGTGATCATGAGTAGTTTATCCTGGGTTTCCCTTGTCTTCCAAAGTTTGTAATGAATGCCAAAAAGTGTATAAGGGAATCTTTCTATCTCTCACAAAGTATTAAACTCCATTAGGAATTAACCACCTATATTCAGTCTGCTTCCTTATACCCAAATTATGAATCCAGAGAAATGGCTCCACACTACATAACAACCCAATGCTCTTTATATGGGGTGTCCCCTATCTACACAGCAATTGTGTATCTTCTGGGATCTATCCATGATTACTGTATGTCTGATCCTATTTCATAGGATTAATTTTGCAGGTCAAAATTCTCTGGTCTTGATGTTCCAATCTGTATTACTGTTTCAGTAACAATGCTCCATTAGAATAATCACATCTTGTAACTGTCCTGTATACCTCTCATATTATCTCAGCACTCAAGGCCATTGACCATGACTGGGTTTTGCTGTATGGAAGCAAGATGCTTCTCATTATCATTATTATTTTGATCCATTCATGCTTAGGGGACCAAATAGAAAGTGAGGTTTTACTTCTGTATTTATTTTCATGTTAAACATCTGGCTGCTTTCCCCCTATGTCACAGTATACAGCACACCTACTGGCTTTTCTCCATAAGCAGGTTTTGATGGTGGGTTTTGAGAGACACAAAGAGATTTATTTTTATATGTTGTATCTATTGTGTTCTGTTAAAGGATAACTAACAGAATGTTTCTGCTGAGCTAATAGCTGACTTTTGCCAGGAAAGCTGGTAAAAGTTCCGCCCAAAGAAATCCAATAGCTGGGAACCAGAACTAGTCAAGTTCAAACTAAAAGCTGCACACATATTTTTAGCAGGGAGGACAGGTCATCACTGGGATAACTGACATGCCTGTTGTAGATTCTCTTTCAATGTACAATACATTTATGGATTTATGGAGAATTTTGTGTAACAATACATAAAATTGGTGACATGCATCCAATAACTTGATATTTCTATTACAAATGTCTTATTTTGTTCCATGATCATCCCTATTTATGCTTGTCATTGACCTGCTAAAAGGCATCAGATAATTTTTTTTGGTAAATGCACATTGCTACTCTATGCACTATCTTTTCATAGAGATGTAATTTTACCATTGTGCATGTTCTGCTACACCCACCATTTTAGAAAAATCACTTGCGTTTATCAGATTGCAAGAGTCTTTTGTTAAATCAACACAGAATGTTATTTTCTTCAGTCATCGCAATTATACTACTAAATGCAGAAATATTAATTCACAGCTTTAGCTCGAAAACTGCCTTGTTCCCATATACTTGTGATTGTTGTATACTATGCATAGGCTGCCACGTAATGCACAATCTTCAGATCACTTTCCATTTTCTGTTGGGAAAACAAATTTTCCAACATTTGCTCCTTGTATTTTCAAGGTAGACACTTCTTTATGTAGATAGCAACTCAGATTTCTATTTCCTTAATTTTGGTCTCCTACAGTGTAGTATTGAAGGTTCACTCTTACTCAAAAAAAATTTACTATTTCTCTTAAAGAAAAATAAAATTCAAAACCCCTCATTGTTCAGTTTAAAAGTGGTTAAAAAATCAGAATTACAATTTAAAGAAGAATCTAAAAATGCAAGTCCTAAGGCTCAAAGTATCACTATTAAAAAAATAAGGATGATTGTTAATTCAGGATTAAGGTTTGGAGGATGACTCCAAAACCAAAAGCTGAGGTGATAAAACTCAAATGATGGCATTTCTTCAGAAATCACATTCATATGTGACTTGAAAAATCACTACCTAGTGTTTGCATTAACTCAATCATTTGTGAAGCTTCAGGTTTACCTGTTTCATTTTAGCTAGATTCCACAGGAGTTAAAGATTGGGGACTGAATTAGTGTGTTTTATGATGGACTGGATGAATTAGTTGGTTGGTTTTTTGACTGCAAACTTTAGTTTTCCAAAATCAATCTACATTATTTATGTTTCAGAGACATCTTTATGCTGCTTGAAGGTTACCTGTCATGACATGTCCTTGTGTTTCAGAGCCTCGACAGTAGCCATGACAGACAAAATTTGTATCTCTGTTCTTCTAACTTTCAAATCTAAGACAATCCCCATAAAAGGCAATATTACAAAGGTAAAAACTATGTTCAATGATATGTGCAAGACAGAACATTTCCAGATAATATTATATTATTTGGTGATTGAAGTACCCCCTCAACAAAATAACAAAGTGGAAAGCATGAAAATGATAATGTCATATATTCTACCCTTATTTCTTAGCTATGTCAGTGAAGCTACACATGCAGGTGAGCTGATCCTTAGGATGCTTAAGTATTTGCAGGTAAACTTACACACAAAAATCCAGAAAGCATTTTCTAACAACTGTGAATATGCAAACATTGTTCTCGTGGTATTAAAAATTAAAGACAATAAATATCTAACAGAAAGAAGGAAAAATTTCCTCAGAATAGAAGGCAACAAAACGTCAGCTCTATTTGTACAAGAACTTTAATTTTCAACTAAGCAATCCCATGTACTAGGAAAAGAAAATCTTTTCAATTTGGAGGACTTTGACAAATATTAATATATCACAGTTGCAATGGGATTCATTTGTGCTGTGGAATCCAAGAGGTCAGTACATCTGTAAAGACTTATAGTACTTAAGAGATGATCGTACAAGACATATGGTTTAATCATGATGTATTTAAGCCTTTTTTATCTGCTTAAGAATTCAATGTTTTTCTTTCTCTAATTTAAGAAACCATTTGCTATTCCTCTCAACAACCAAAAAAGTATTAATACAGAAACACCCATGTATTAAAAATGGACTGAGAAAAATCAAAATTAAATAGCTATAATAGATTAAAAATATGGTTAAAATATAGATATAATTATTTCAGTGTTAATCCTTATATGCTTGACATCACAGTATAAATTGTTATATATAGGTGGATTTCCTATAGAATCTCATTTATAGCACAGTAAATCCTCAGAGGAAGATAATGAAAATGTGGAAGGACCCTGTGATTTATATCTCAGCATTAATATGTTTATGTCACTAAAGCTATCTTCTAACAGTGGTTTATTTTTGCTAAAACTATGTCCTCCCAGTAATGGTCATAACCATTGTGGGCTTTTTTTTTTTTAAGAATGCTAACACATGCTTATCCAGTGTTGCATGAGCCACACTGGAAAAAGCCTGCCAGGGTTTTAGGTATCTGTTTTTAGAATGGAATCATAGAGTCATAGAATCACAGAATCACAGAATAGTTTGGGTTGGAAGGCACCTTAAAGATCATCGAGTTCCAACCCCCTGTCATGAGCAGGGACAACCTCTACTACACCAGATTGCCCAAAGCCCCATCTAACCTGGCCTTGAACAGGGGGCAGGGAGGGGGCAGCCATAGTTTTCTCTGGGCAACCTGTTTCAGTGTCTCATCATAATGAAGAATTTTTCCTAATAACTAATCTACCCTCCTTTAGCTTCTATGCTCCTCTATCCTCATTGATGGCGAGCCATTGGTGATTGAATGTGGCAATTACAAAGTTGTAAAATTATTCGATGTGTCAAAACTATGCAAAACTTTCTGTATAGAAGAATCTAATATAAAGAGATTGTACGTGTGTCACATAGAAGCTATTCAAGGTGGGCTGCTTGTAGTGCAATTTGGTTTTGAATGCTCAAGTGTGTTGCATTAAACACACTTGAACTAGAGCATGGCTGAAGGAGCACCACTGGGTAATGTGACTGTTCTGTAAATTCAGCTCCCAAGTATCAACTTTCATGAATGCGTGTCTTTTTTGTATTGTTCTTCATCTTACTAAAGTATTTAACAAAACCAAAGTATCCAAATACTTGTATGTCATATGTCTGACAGTAGAACAAGAGCACTGCATAGGACATCAAATATGAAATAATTCGTTTTATCACTCAAAGATGAGCTGGGAATATTAAAGGATATTAGATAATAAAAAGCTTCCTAAAATTACAAGTTATTAGATGGTCCTGCTCATAGATTATCTGATTATAGACTAGAAAAAAAAAAAAAAAAAAAGCATGTTAAAAGTTAATTCAAGAGTATTAACTTGCACAGTCTTAAACATAGGGTTTAGTCTTTAATAATAATCAAGCCTACAAATAAACCAAGGAAAAAAGATATCGGCTTGATACAGAGCACCCATATGTTAATTCATATTGCAGACAGGAAGCCACAGTTTAATTTTACCTTGGTCCAGCAGTTCTTCTCATGTATGCTAGGATTTACTTTTTATCCATTAACAGGATAATTTTTCATACTGTTCATTGACATATGTTGAAAACACATCCTTTTCTGAAGGAAGATGAGATTAGCTGTGCTACATACAAAAATTTAAAATCTATCATTTCGAAACAGGACTAGGCTTCTGAAATCTTCAGTTTAAGCTCTGATCATAATCATGCCCTGTAACATATTTTTGGCACTATGATATATCTAAAAAAATACTAAAAACAGAAGGATGGGTAGCATTTTATAGCAGGAATCTAGTGGCAGTGAAACCTACAAATCAGAATAATTTAAGAGTATCTTAATCAGAAACTTTTGGAGCACAGTATGTTCCTCAGCTGGGTTCCTAATCAAGAATGAATTCTGACAATGTATGAACTCACTGTTTTTGGCGTGATCTGGAAAAGAAGAGAATTTGTTTTGGCATAGATGGGATCATTCAAAAATAGAGAGACACCTGGTTATAATTGGAGGCTGCTCTGGATAACAGTCCATTTCTTGCCAGTGAGGAAGTATAGTTAGATTGTAAGATAGGATGTGAATTTTTTAATCATCACCATCTCATGCACCATTACAAGGAATTAAGGATAAAAATAACCTTATTTGTTTCCTCAAACCTCTGTTGTGTTCAGTGAGGACACAAGCCTACCTTCCTTCTGTAAATGAGTAAATATTCATTCTAGGTAAAATACATATATGTCCTGAAGGCTAAAATTGGGCCTTGAGATACTACATGATAGCTAATTATTTATGCTCAGAATGAATACTGTAGCCTACTCAAAAAGGTTACATAACATTTTCTTTGCAGACATATTCCATATATGGGCTATGGTAGAACCTCATGTGATACTGCCAATGCTCTGAGTCTGCTATGTGTGGATTTGGATAGACAACTTATTTTGATTGAATAATTAGAATCTAACTGTCAGCATCACTGGATCATAAGGGGCTCAGGAACAAAAAAAATGAAATTGCATTCTTATTTGATCAGAACCTGAAACAGCGCACCAATATTGTCTTTGGCTAAATGATGTTTTATCACTCTAAAGTTTTCCTTCATGAGTTTTCCTTTTATATTGACCAAATGTTTTGAAACAGGATTTATTGGAAACTTGCTTTTTAATTGGATTGCATGCTCATAATAGCAGCTATTGCTTTCATTAATAGCAAGTTCAGTCATGGTCGCATAAGAGATTTTTTTAATCTAAAAAAACCATGGTCATTTTATGTACAGACTAGCAGCAGCCAGACAGTGTTTACTTTCAGTGACTGCAGCATGTTTATGTATGTCTACCTCATCAATTAGAAACAAATAGCCCAGAAAGGATGTACTCTTAGCATCTAAGTAAATAATGGAGATGGATAAATGAAAGTTACTAAATCAAGATGAAATACATTTCTAAAGCTGTGTCAGCTGTGCTTTCAGGCCAAAGAAAAACAAAATTGATCACCTGGTCACAATCCAAGGTCAAAGGTCTGAAACAGAGACTGCTGACACTTAGGTAAATGACATGTTTAAAATAATAGGGTAAGAGAAGTTTTCATCTGAAAGGAAAAGAAGCAAGGGATATATGTATATGGGGCAGTATTGTACTGAGAATTATGCTATTTTATTTTCTCCTTATGAAATAATTAGGGATGAAAATCCATCTGAAACCATCAGAAGACTTTTGCTGATTCCTGAAGATCCAGGTTTCATAACAGAAGTCCAAATACATTCTGTACTTGCATAGTAAAAGGAAAAAATATACTTCAAAATGTTAATTATTTTTCATCTGCTTAGGTTCTTTTTCTTAAAATTTAAGGATAAGCATGTTTTAAACACTGTTTATCAACAAATAATCCTAAAAAGTTTGTAAAATATTAAGAACAAAATAATTATACAATCATGTTTCCTCTCACGAAATTAGGGAAAGCCAGTAGGTATGGAAAACCAATCTTGTAGAAAATTGTAGTCCATGGAAGTTTGTTTGGTTTATCCATCATAAAGGCATAAGATCCAATGTAGCTTGGGAGAGCTTTAATGAAATCAGAGCAAAGTTTTACAGATGAGGTGGCTTGCAAATCACAGCTACAAAGATAGGGTTTTCCAAGGACTTTTCCTCTTGATAATTTATTTTCTTTAAGGCAGAGTCTATTTGGCAAGGTATCAATTTAGTCTGATAAAAACGAACTATAGTTAGTACTATACCATTACATTGGTTTTGTGGTGAAACAGGCAAAATAAGTCTTATTTCCAGAAGAAATCAGGGAGCATGAGATAAACAATCTTTTTCTCAGGATTAAATAAGAATTATACATCCGACTCAAGTTTTGATCACAGCATGCTCAGATAACTGCAAATTCCAGATGAAACGCTGATAGAAATGAGGTTGTCAGCAGTCCAAACTAACAATCGATCCTTTCACTCAGCCAAAGGAATATCAGTATAATAATTAATTATTTCATTTCTATTTGTGCCTTAATCCAGATAAAGCAAAGTGACTGCATTTTTGGAAACTCTTACTTTTCAGTCTAAGTTGGTTATTGCATCACCTCCAGTCAGAATAGGACGCCTCTGTCTGTATCAAAGATTCATCACCCAGCTGAGCTAGAACTCCCTGTTTGCTCTGCAATTGTGGTATCCTACATGACAGTAAAATTTGCAAAGTCCCATCTCCAGGTTGCCCTGCCATTTATTAAATATTTTAGCCAGAAAGAAACATTAAGAAGGCCTACAAACTAGGAACACAAATGAAAAACCTCTAAGAAAGGAAATATCTTATTAATTCATTAAGTCAAACTGCTTGTATCTACACTTGTATGACTAGAATTATGGTTCATTAACTTCATTTCTTTATATGAGTTAATTAGCTCAGAGGAGGCCAGAAATTAATTACCAGCTTATATAGTTTGTGCAGAATGGCATTCTGTTTATTTAGTTTCTCCTATTAACTTTTAATCTCTTCAAACAATAAAAGAGGTAATTAGTATTTTATAAACAAAAATGAATGCAACAAAGGCAAATAATTTGCCAAATAGTGAGGCTCCTGTGTGGAACCTGATAGTTGTGTGGTTCAAGTTACAGACCTTTTCACTGTTAAGTATAAGCAAAAGGAGATTGAAAATGTAGGTAGTCTTAAGGCAGGGCCATGCAATCCATCATGAAAGAAGAGCTACCTACTAGTACCTCACAGAGCAGAAAAACGAGACTTAAAAAGTTTCCAGCTGTTTGAAAATAATTGCCCATGTATTCAGCTACAGTAACAATCGTAGCTAGCTTTACTGAGGTACAGGAACAGAGCGGTACAAACTGGGAAAACAAAAAACCCTGTGTTTCATATAAGTAAAGAAAGATATAACAAAATATCTGAATGTACCTATAATCATATAAATGAGCATACCATTAATGCATACTATAGAATTACAATACAAACAAAATGTCAGATATCATCAGTGTCTTCCATGTTTAACCATGGTGTATTTCCATACTTACTATAGCAAACTGTGACATGTATTAAATCTGTTTAACAACTTATAAGATAGAACCTTGTATATTGATAACACGCATTGACTTTTGCTTCATGTTTTACCTCTGCAGAGAGTGCGTATGTGATATTCTTGGTAATTTTTTTGGTAATTCTAGTAAATGGATAAAGACACAGCCCAGTGCAGATATTCAACACCATATTTTATGCGGACATGAGTAAATAAATGCAAATATGTGTCAAGCATGTTACTGAGGAAATATTTCAGGAAATTCTTGGTGAGTGTTTAGGATTTTTATTAGGACTATTTATTCACTTCCCTACATCTGCAAAACCAGGTGCCTTTGTCCAACTCTACAAAATCCAGAGAGAGTCATAAAAGCCCTCTTTAAAAAAATCTAAAACCACCATGAACTTAAACTCTGTAATCTTGAGACATTCATGGACTAAAAAAATACTGTGGGTCTCATTGAAAAGCAAGCCCGTGCCCTTCCCACCAGTATTCATTTAGAGTTCCAGTTAAAACCTGCTATATCTGATACTGTAAGGCTGAGAACTGCTAATGTTTTGGTGTACAGGAAAGCTGTCAGTAATGTTATAATCTTACCCTGCCTTAGCCTTTGGCTGCATACAATCTGTGGAAGCAAGAAGATAAAATATTGGGGGGCTGATTATTTAGCGTGTTTGAGGCTTCTTGAGCAGTAGGGTGAGTCTCAAATTACATTTATTGTAAGACACTGACTAGATGTGCTAGGCAAGGAGACATTATTATGACGTAGTTCTATAATCCATCATTTACCTATAAAATTAAAAATCCCTCCCCCCCCCCCAATACAGAGAAACCAGACAGTTGGTTTTGGGTAAGAAAGGAAGAGTGCATTAAGTATTTACATTGTGGCTTAATTGCTTTATTTTTGCTAGTCTCAAATAATATTAATGAATATATTAATAAAATGGCAACCTGTAAAATCTTTGAATGGTGAGCACTAAAACCAGAATATCATATCTAAAGGTTTTTGCCTGGTGCAAGCTGTGCTTTACTTCAGAGCTCTTTCAGACTTCTTTTTTGTCTAAGCTAAAAGGTAGACGTGTCTTTTCTCCTACCAGGTCTCTTTATCAGACACATGACATAAATGAAGAAGCACTTGGAATAAATCATAGAAATCTTCTGCTAGAATTAAAAAAAAACACCCTCCTTTAAATGACAGAAAGATAATAGCTAATAACCTGTATCATTGTATAACTCTTGAGGAAAAAAACCCACAATTATTAATGCCATTTTGAAGGCTGCGGCAACAAAGAACAAGACTGTAAATTTCTCCAACATATTACAGACTTGGAAAAGTAAAGGAATTAGAAAGGATTTCAAGACATTCAGTGAGTCCTGCAGCTGATTGTATCAATGCTTCATCAATGAAACACAATATTCCCCACTATCTGTTCAGCATACACAGAGGTCTTCATTGGAATTGTTTAAATCATCACAATTAATTTTAGCCTCTGACAAAGAATAGAATTTTCCTTTCTCCGGCTGTCTTGTATTTTATTCTGCTTTTGTCTTAAAATCCTCTTGATGTGAAACAGCTGCCATCTTCAACCTGATTAACAGATAGGCATGGGTTCTTTATTGCCAGCATTAGCTTTACAGCACAAATCACACGGCTTCAAAAGGCTGGGGAAACGATCAAACTGCTCACGACTATTACAAATGATTTCAAGCAATTCACCACTCCTAACTGGTTCTCCCTTTGCATATGATTTTCCTGGATAATTCCTGAATATGCTGACGTGCTGTGTCAAGTTGATTTCTATAGTTCTGTCAAGAAACAAAGCAAAAGCTTTCATCTGAACACAGTCTTGAAAAACCAATATACATGTGTAGGGGCAAAGAGAAGGAAAGTGGTGTCTTTTAATAGCAGGGCAACATTGTCCATTTGGAGAAAAGGAAATAAATCTGATGTAGAACCTCATGTACTTCAATACATTTGTATAAATATTGTTGCCCCATTAAAGACAATTAAGAAATTTTTGCAGAAGTTCTTGGTGTTTCCCATTATTTTCATCTTTCTTCACAATTTCAACTTTCACTATTTTTTATTTTTTAATGAAGAGTTTTATCTATTCCCAGGCTAGCCATTGGTCTACAAATATCATCTTTAATTCCTTATAATTTCTAAGAAAGGAGAAACTTCTCATCCCTTCCTCAACCTCATCTCCTCCTGTGACTCGGTATCTTGTTTCTCTCACTAATACAGAAAATTCTTCCAGTGTCCTCACCACCTTCAGATATCCTATATATAAGTTCTCTCTGATCTTCACTGTATCAAAAAGCAGTTTTTAAACTCAGTACTGCATTTACTAATGTCTGTCTCCTGCTTCAGGTACAGCTGTCAACTATGGCAGCATCTACTGCATTTCAAGAACGCAAAGTCTCCCGCTTCTCAAAAAAAGCCCCACTGTCACCTGTCCACATAGCTAAGTATTCAACGTGACTTTCTCATCAAAGTATGATTATTTCCTCTGACAGGTTCTGTCTCTGAACACTCCCACCAAATTCTCTTTCATTACTTATCCCCCTTTTATTGCTTACTAGCTTTATAACCCTAATGTTCCTGCAAAGACTTGTCTCCCCTTCAGACCTTCCCTGCTCCTCCATTCTTCCATGAACTGTTCATAGAAGTTAATCTTGAATACTGGGGTGTCTTCCATTTCTTTGCTTGTTTAGTTGAACTGAGGTGAACAGCTTGCTAAGTTTTGTCTTTTTCTCTAGACCTTTGTCAAAACTGGGATTTCACTTTTCTTTGTTGCTTTTCCTACATTTGCCAAGTTATTTTGTAATTTTGCTTGGCTTTCTCAAGGGTAACAAGAACCTGCATCTTGTTTGATCCTCATGGCCCCATCTCCCTGTTTCCTCATGTTGCACACATTTTGACCCCTGCCTTCCACTTCATCCTCTGCAGCTAATCCTTGCTGAAGCAAATACATTCCCCTTTGGCAAGACAACTGTGTTTCAAGCATTATCCTCAGCTGTGAGCCGCTTCTGTTCATCTAAAATTGTCAGCCTCCAGTTCTTTGCAAACCAGGTTGCTTTGCTCTGCAAGGCTGCCAAATGGTAGCTTCCCTTACATGTGATGCTGACTTGTAATTCACTCTGCTGAACTACTTGAGAAAAAAAAAAGGGCATTCCCATAATAAATGTCTACATAATATGGATATGCAAAGCCCCCTCAGTTACTTTTCGCCTGTGTAAATCCACATCTCCTACATTACACAAGGCTGCTTTTGTGTTCCTCTTCAGTCTTTGAATTTGATGCTATACCTGTGTTTTGACCTATTATGATCCCATCACCTCTTATTCTCCCACGGATCCATTTTTTCTTCCCTAGTTTCCTTATGCTTCTTACTCATCCCTTTCAAACTTGCAGATTGACACTTTGCTGCTGCTTCTGCACTAACAGTCTGCAACCGTCTAGCCAACATCCTCAGACTCACTGACTCCATTCCTTTTTTAAATGCAGCAGTAACACAATCTTTAATCAGCACACTGCAGCTCAGTTCTGCCTGCTTTTTGCTTACTAGTTCCTATCCTTTATATCCCTCCTAACCTTCTGTTCCTATCATTTTTCACTGCAACCTTCTATAGCTTTGTCCATTTTTGTGACTCTTTTGTAGGATATTTGTATGAATAATGAGTTATAAAATTACAGCATGCTCTACTAAGCTATTAGAGCATGACATAGTTCATCTTCCTTGCTACCATGAAATCCAGTGACACATTTTGGACATTTCTGTGACTAGAAGCCTTCTCATCTTGATGAGTGTGAAGTTAACCTTTGTCATTCCTGCATTCACTTATTGACGTATCAACACAATTATGGAACCTTTGAAAAGGAATGTGAATATATAATGTTAGATATGAAGCTTTCAAGATCACAGGCAGCCCTAGTGAAGCATTTTCAAAGAGCATGATTTACTTTCAAAATCTGATCTGCATGGCTGGGTCTCTCTCCTTCCTCTTTGACAAATTTTTACAATGACCTGTAACTTTAACATGGGCTGTTCTTTCAAATCCTTCTTTGGTAGTCTCAATAAAAAATGTATTTCACGAGGCCATCAAACCTTGTCTGAATAACAGCAGAGGAATTTGTTGGAACTTCTATAAAATACTTACATCGTCTGTCCCTTGCAAGAATGTTTCTGCAATTATTTTAAATAAAGCCATATTTCCAGTGACTTTTTTCTTCTGTTTTAAATCCCTCTTAAAAATTCACCATAAATCCACAAACTAAATGAAAGGACATTAATCCTGCACATCCCTCCTCCCTACATCAAATCATGTCATTAAAGTTTTTGTCTCCTCTTTTATTATAACTACATACCAGCATCCTTGTGAAGTTCATATAGCCATGATGGCATACATCATGGCACCATACCTGTGAGGAGAGGAAATGATAATTTTTCCTCTCTTCCCACATTCTTACTATTGACCAAGGTTATTCTCTTTATCATGTGCAGATTTTATTGAGTGATGCCAAGTAGAGATGAATAGAAGCAAATAATGACAGTGCCGCAGTGATGAAATGAGAGACAGAGGTCGTCTAGGTTTTATACTGAACAAATTGAGTCACATCCACTTCTCATCCATTATTTAGGGGTGATTGGGCAGGCTTGGCTTCTATAGATTTGATAATCATTCAGATGTCCATATTAAATATGTAACATAAATTTCTCATTTGGCTGTCGATGACTTGTCACTGCAAAACAACAATGCATAAAAAGGGCTATAATGTATGGATTCTCAGAAATATTTGACATAAATAAATATGTAAAAGGCAGATAATAAAATCTGTTTCTGTCTGCCTGCCAGCTAGCCTTCATGTCAGACTGGACAGCCCCATCTAATACTGTGATTTTATGCAGCTGTATCCTATGAATATTGGCCTGCACACTAGAGATTAAAGCACAGCAGATGTTTCTCTGCAGGCTAACAAATATATCACCCCTGATAACGAATGACAAATGTTGTTCCATATTGTGTCAGACAAAACCAGGGCTCTTGTAAAACAAGTGTTACAGCTGGAATAGGATATTTTAACACAGTTACCTAAGGAGTAGACAAACAGACAGCCGCCTGCTCAAAAGGTAGCAGAATCCTAACCTGCAGACATGCAGGCATAGCAGCAATCAAGTGCTAGAGTTCAGGAAAAAGGGGAAAAAAGCCTCCTAACAATAATATGAAACATTCAAGGCTTTCTCTATATTATCATCAGATTTTAGTCTGTGATCTTGTCATGGATCATTTGTAGCTCTCCACCACTGCTCCTCATTCATAGTGGTATGATAGAGAGTGTGATTTGGTGTTTGGGAAATAGTATACAATGGTAGGAGACACATAGAAAGTCATCTTATAATAGTCCAAATGATGAGTTTATTTCGTTTATTATCCTGCAATCTCATGGTATTCCAGTGGCTTCCAAGAGACAGAAAGATGAATGTAAGGAGACAAGAAAGGACAGAAGTAGCGTTTGTGTTATGAAATATTACACTAGGCTAATTAGTGTACTGCGTTGTTATTTATTACTCTTTTATTTGGGTCATTTTGCCCCTCCCGAGTATATTACCCATACGTTAATGTCTGGTCAGCAGCATGCCTTAACAGCATGTATTGTCAGCATGGAGATAATAGTAAGTTCTCCCTCTTTTCCTATTTGTTAATTCAGTATCCTTTATCTGCTCCCATGCAAAAATCCTATAACCTTCATGTGAGACAAGGTGCTTGAAAACTCAGCAAGTAAGGAAGTTTGGATCATATTTTGATGCCCAGAATATTGCAAAGTTTCAGCTGCTGTATTTTGGGAATATATACCATTAGTGTTTTTTTCCTTAGCTTTTGAGTTGTCATTTGTCCATTGAGTCGAGTACTAAAATAAATACGTTTTTACTGCTGGCAGACAACGAAGGAAAAAGGCAATACAGCAACATGGCAACTTTCAATCACTTCCTGACTTGTTAATGAACTTTTTTTTCCCTTTTCTAACTGAGACTTTGCTTTTGAGCTACGGTGTTTTCCCCAAGCCATTTTATACAATGAGATGGTAACAGTTGTTTGTCTGATAAAGCACGTACTATTTAGAACACAGATGTTTGATTATTATTTATTTCTCTCTGAAGCCAGCTAATTCAGTCCCAAATGATCTTTTTTTTTCCTTTTGCTTAAATTTAATTTGGAATGTATGTTGTTGGTAAGTGACAGATAGTTTAATTATTAATAGGATCCCGCAATGCGATGCACCATAGTTTTAAAGTCATCTGGGGCCAAAGCAACACTACTTCCTTCCTTATGCTTCTGGGATTCCTCAAAGAATGCAAAGGTAATTACAAAACTCATGACAAATCTGCATGTATTATGTCCTTTCCTCAACATTTGTGCTTGCCTATGGTTTTACAAAGTACCATTCTTACTATGAAATGGTAATGAATCAGGAGAGACTTCTGCTATGGTTGCTTCCTTGGGAGAATGGAATATCTGGGGAACAAGGGGAGGGGGAGGATGGAGGAAAAGAGTAAAGGGAGGAGGGGGTGAGATGCTGAATGCTGGTACTGTAGTACATGATAGAGAGACAAAGGTGGACAGACTCAGCCCCTGTGTTTGAGTGTGACTCCATGCGGTCTAGTAGCTGTCATGGGGCATAATCAGCACACGATTGGAATATGAACTAGAAAGCAGGATTGAGAAAATATCAGGGAAAAAATGTCAGATGTAGCAACTAATGAAATAATCAAGAATTTTGCTGTGTTTGGAATGTAGTAATCTCCTAGAGAGGTATTTAACTGTGAAGACAGGTTGCACTTCCAAAGGTGTTAAATCTCTTTCCTTACTAATTTCCTGGCACTTAGGATATTTCATATTTCTGTGGAAGATGTATACAAATGCAAATTGGGAGAGGAGATGTGTTTGCACAGATTCTGCTTCTAGTGTATAATATGCTGCTAATATTGGAAAACTGCAGAATTGCTCACACTATAACCTGAGTTTAGATATGGGCCTAAACTTGGATTATGTATTTGGACATTGTAACTGAGGCTCACTCCAGATCCTAAATTGAATGATACTTCCTAGAACATTCAGAGGAAAGATCAGGGATATACAGAGACTACCTTTCCAACTGCAGACTTGACTGTAAAAGCTGTGAATTTAAGCAAACATTGAAATAATTCTAAACAAGTTTGGAAAATTAAATGTATAGAGGTAGGCATCATTTAACTGATCTGAGATTTCAGGTAGATCTCTGAGAGGCTGCAAAGATGTGAAGGCCCACAGCTGGGGACTGAAAGATGAAAGGTGAATGTTGTTTGGTGAAACTTTATTGAAATTACCCAGTCGAGGTAATAGCTAAGAGGGATATTGTTGATCAGCAATTATGGCTAAGCAGCTTGAGTGGTTTAACTGGTAAAACATTAATAAACAGCTTTTAAATATATTACTAACATGATTGAAACCATCACTAATGCATAGGATCCATCCTTGCAGAGATGCAGCAATAGAGTGGTAGAAAAAAGTGCTACCAAAAAGTTTGATTTTCAAATTTTACGTGTTCTACTCCTGCTAAATGATCTGGTCATTCCAAACTATTACTGCTCTGCCACTGAAATTTCCGACAAACTAGCACCAAACAAATATGCAGTGATCAAAGAAGAAAAACCTAATGCAGGTGAAGTTTGAGGCATCCTTGCTCTCCTTGTAGATAAGAATAAAAAACTCAGAGAAAGGCTACTCAAGGAATATTAATAGCATTCTAAATGTCTCAGAAAATAAAATAGTTAAACTGATTTGAAAACCAGAGATACCTACTCTGATGAGCACTTGCCCTTTGGATACTTATGCAAGCTAAACCAAAACATGCCTCCTAAAGACACCACTTCTGAGGTCCTGAGTGTTTCCTTAATTTCTTTGGAAATGGGATTTAAAATTGTCAGTCCTATAGGTATTTTTGAAAATTTCTCTTACAGGTCACTATTCTTTCAAAAGAAAACCACTACGAAACAATAACAAAGCTCTCATCAGTGAAGTTAATGAAGACTGAGAAGTAAAACTGCCATAATGTGATGAGTTTATTGTTCAAAATCTTTTTTTATTTGTTTTAAACAATAACCAGTCATGGCCAAAGCGAAAGGTAGATTGTTCTTCACTCATATGTATGTTGATAGTCTCTAAATAATATTGAAAAAAAGCCAATCCAAAATATTATGTGTAATTTTCCTGGAGAAAGGTCCCAAAATATGATAGCAGGTAAAACATGAGTGTAGTTCTAGATTAAAGTACATATATGGCTGAATGAAAGTATTAAGAAAAAATTAACTTGAAAATCAATATGGAATTAGGCTTTAAATCTATTTAAGATGAGAAATAATAACATTCCAATTACCAGTAAGTAAGCCTATTTGACTATAAAAGCCCTAATTTATAACTGGGAAAATGGAGGGAGCAAAGTGAAAAACTAAAAGAAAAGAAAAAAACCCAACAAACCCCACAACAAAGAAACAACAGCCTCCTCCCAGATCTTTAGATTTTTCTCCAAATCTCTTAACAGTCACTTCAAAATCCCATGGCTTTGCATCTCTTACTGCACTAGACCCTGAGATTCTACTTTGAAGTAGTGTTTTACTCTGGGAACAAATGAAGTCAAAACTCAGATCAGACAAAACTATTGAGTTGATTCCTGGGAGAAATCACAGAGAATCACAGGTTTCCAAATGTAAGTAAGTTCTTTCTGAGACCCTTGTCTCTATTTTACATTATGCCATTCTTTACAGAGCTTCTAGTATCTGTGTTTCTTGGGGAATGGCCCAAGGGTTGAACAACCCCCAAAACCAATAAACCAAAGAACTGTAGAACTGGCTGCATCTCCTACCAAGAAGCAGCCCAAGTTCCCATTTCCAACCATAGGTACAAATTCCCTTGACTACTCTGGGGCTTTGACACCCTCTTCTCACAGGAGAGGAATCACAGGAGTGGAAAGGATATTGGTCTGTCCATCTACCTCCTCAGCAAAGGGCACTGGGTGTAAATGCAGCTACTAGACCTTCCTTTGTCTTCCACATGCTGCTGCCTTCAGGGTCCCCCCTGAGATTGCTCCCTTTCTGCGTAGTACATAAGCAGCAGAAAAGCAGGTACATTGCTATCAGTGTCCAGCAACATCATGGTCCCAGAAGGTCTGACTTCATTTGTAGGGTTTCTTTGCAAGGAAGCAATTTTTCTGCCTGGGAAGAAAACCTTGAATGTGCTATTCAGTTGGGAGGGAACCCACAGATAAAAATTTGTGTTAGATGGGGCCAAATTCCTTCCTATTATATAGTAAAGACTGTCCCACTCCCCTGAATTTAGCACAAAATGCATCATGCGAGAGATGAATTATTGTAATTACTAGTAAAAACCAGATTAAACCATAGGGAAGTCTGTGTAGAAAACAGAGGAAAGTGGCTGAGCTTCATTTTGGAATATTTACTTGTGCCCAAAAGCTGCGATTGGAATGATGAGAACTTGGAATTTATATTTCCTAATGAAGACTTCAGATGTTCTTTTTCAGCTCAAAAGATTCTTCATCATAATGATACCTGTAAGATAAACCTTCCTCCTCGTCCCCAAGTTTCGTTTATAACTTTTATGAATAGAGAGCTTTATCCTCGAGCTATAATTAACTTAGATGCTTGGACACCTGGTAAGAGCTTTTCACTGCAGTGAACAAATTTATATACAGGTTAAAAAAAATAATCTTGGCCGGGACTGCTTTTATCCTCATAAGAGATAAAACAGGACTGGTGGGAAAGAAGAGCCACTCAGCAGCAATCACATTAGATTCTCTGAAACAGAAACAATTAACAATTAAGCACATGCCAAATGGGAATTGTACCAGCATTTTTTACTCCAAAAATAAAGAAAAATTGTGACATTGATAAATATGCTTATACTTATTTTTTCATAGTGATCACTTATTTTTGAGAAATAAAGAAATAACTGTCCAGCTTTCAGGATTAAGATTATTATGAATGTTCCTTTATATCTTCTGATGAAGTACATGTCTCTCTCCTTTTAACATGAGAGACCATTCTCCTAATTCCTTTGGGCTGGGATTAAATCCATGCCCAGTAAATTTCAAAGGATGTTCCTTATGTGTTTCTATGAGTTGGAAAATTCATAAAGCTCTTTCCAAACTAACATCAGAGAGGCTGTGATTGGGGTCTCATATTTCTACATGGGATATTTTAAATGCACTGATTATACTTGGCCCATTTTCTGTGAGTCCAACATTATCTAGATAGACAGAATTTACCATGAATGGATATCCTGATCCTAGGCATGACTTCTGGACATGTTGGACATACCAAGCTCAAGCTGTTGAGCTTATCTGCACGTTGACAGTGACCACAATTCTAGAATTTAGCTCCAGCAACTCAGAAACTGCTAAAACTAGGCTGATGGACGTCTGTAAATCAAAAAAGTGACCAAAAATTCTCTTTTTCTACCCAGAATGTATTTCTGTTGGGAAACAAGAGAAGTTGAGGAAATACTCACTTTTGTATCTGTAGTCAGTAGGAAGCATAATGCCACAGCAGCATTTCTAAAATCCACACAGCTTCATGGCTGGGACAACAAGCTGCTGTTTAAGATCCAGTCCTCTCCGATCAATTCCAGGGAGGCAGGTGATTTTTGGTTGAACAGTGCACTGAGTGCATACAAATGATTACTGCAGCTACAGAAACTGTGTATCCACCTTGGGTAGATACATTCGGCCAAGTGCAGACCTAGTCTCAAAGAAACCTGGGCCATTTTCTTCATCATCGATGACTTTGAGGTTATTATTGCTAATACAGGAATTATATTTCTATAGAACACATCTTAATCAGAAATTAACAGATAACCTGTAGGATGTTCTTCTGAGAATGGTTCAAGTTAAGTTGATAACAAGCACCTTTGGGTTTTATACTCATCCTGAAGAAATATAACCAAAATAAAGACAGAAAGGCGTTAAACCTAAGTACACTGACTTGTCATTGCACTCATAGCAGAGAAACACACTGATTCTAAGTTGTTGAACATGCCATGCAAACCATATTAGGGAAACTGTTAGTGCAATAAAATAAAATTTTTTGCTATAAGAGATCAAAATAGCTATTGAAAGGCTTTGAAGCAGCATCTGAGACAGGACTTGTTGTCTATGACAGAGGGAATAAACCTCCTTAAATCTGAAAATGAATAAATATGAATGTCAACTTGTAAACAATAAATAGTTTAAAACAAGACAACAAAAAAAGAAACCCTAAACAAACCTTACAGTCATATCACTTCCCCCAGCTGGAAAGAAATCAACACAAACAGTGCTCTTTTGTCATGCTGTCTAAATGTAACTGATGTACAGTAAACAAAACTGAATTTAACCAAAGACAAGAAAAAACAAATTCACACACAAACTCTGGAAATTTGTACAGAGCTCATATTCAACCTTTTATGTTCTGCTGCTTAGCATCCCTCTTCTCTTACCCCAACCAATTAAGACGGACACTATATCTCTCCCCGCCTTTTTCGGTCAAAGAATCTTGGCACAACCAGCACAAACAAACTTTGCTAACAGCTTTAAACTTGGAAGGCCCGCTTTTTAAATATTTGCCGCTACATAATTGAAACAGCTGTTTTAATGAGATACCTACTGTCATCATTTTACCCTGGCTGAGCTGGGTGACAACAAAGCAGTAATAACGAATTCAATAATAATTAACTCGGGTCATCTGCTCATCTGTCATGGCTCATCAGCTTTAGGGAGAAAAATCCCAGTGAACTTCTCTCTTTTGTGAGCTTTCCAAAACTCTGCAATAAAATGCTTAGAGAGGACTCTAGGTAGCCCTTCAAAAGTTCTAAGCAAACTGGTAAGTAGGTTAATTAAATTTTATGCATGTTTAAATGCTAATGATTACATTCCTAACATTACAGTGTAATCTGTTATGGAATGATGTCATGCAAGCAGTGGTTTTTAGTGCCTAACACATTTCCATCCTGATGTGGAGTAGCTCTGGATCATTTATCGGAGGGCAGGAAGTTGACAGTGGTGTTTCGGAGCCAGGTTTTACATTTAGATCATCTCCCTGTCTGTTGAATGTTAAGCAGGGGAGTCACAGAAAGCCACTGATTTTATGCCTACTGTCGCATCACAGAGGGTGATCCAACATACCCACGGAGAGTTTCCTTAGCTGCACAATAAATAAATAATTATAATAGCAATTCTAGGGCAATCAATAAGGATGGCATTCCTCCCAAATTACTCTTCCCAAATGAAAAAAAGTATTTTGGGACTCACCCTGAGGTAGGTTCTTTTCATGATATTTTTTTCCCCTTTTCCATGAAGATGAAAATAATTTTTCAGAGAATGAAACGTATTCTTCCCTGAGCAATCAAAAGTATGGATGTGGGGGCCCTTTTGTAAAATTATTTGGATTGTAAGATGAATATCTGATGACCTTGAACATGGATTTTTCTTTTGGTGATGAAAAGTATGGCTTTTGCTGTTATGACAGGTTTGTTTGGGCTTTTTTAAACTTGTTTGTATCAATTTATGAATCTTTTTTAAAAGAAAAAAGTCATGGGATAACTGCTGCAAGCTTGAGATCATTTTGCCATTTTGCTTTCAATGAAACCTGACGACCTTTATCATTTAGGAGGCAGATGGTGGTTGGTTCATAGATAAACCCTACCTGTATATTAAAATTTCAAAAATAAGTTAAAAAAAGACCCTTTAAAAATTTCACACGGCACCAGCATATATGATGTCATGTTCAGTAATGCTATGATCAATTCAGTTTTGGATAAAGGGTTGTTCTGTTCACTGATTTTGAAAGCATCAGTAACTGACATCACATATAACATCAGAATCTTTCCAGAACGCTGCAAAACTCTCAGAAAAGCTTTAACTGGTGCAACATAACAGAAAATCTGAATTTAAAGTTTATTACTACTGGAATCAAAGCAATGTACCTCATCGAATTAGTGATCTAAAATTTCCCGAATCTCTGAATTCAAGAGAAAGAACCTTCTTTTTTTCACCTCCCTTTGTGGACATTTTCCTAAATCTGACATAGTTGAATTTTTTTTGCTGCTGAAAACTAAACTTATTCACTTCTCAAGAATAACAATATATACTGCATCATTTAGTTACTATATTGCTAGGTATAAGAATTAAGTAAATACGAACAAGATATTTACTTCTGAATAATGGCAAAAAAACCTTTAGAGAAAGAAGGTGGTTTGACCAAGGACTAGGAAATGGTTTATTTATTGTATATATTCTTCTAAAATAAGTGTGAGGGAGAATAAATTTGGAAATCAGACAATATGGATGCTTTGCTTTATAAATAAGTATCAAGGTTATATCTGTACTACGCATTGAAAGAACAGAAATAGAATGAAAACATTATATGCAATAACAAACATGATGCTTCTTTCCAGAACAAAGGCTTTGAAAATGGACATGATGTATCCTTAGACTGGTGTAAATTCTGTACAGTGTAAGAATACCCAAATGCTCTGCATGGGAAGCAGTAAGTTAGACCACAGTTGTATAGGGGAATATTAAAAGCTTAACTGTATATGTTTTGAAATAAAATACCTTAATTTTCAAATATTAATAGGCTAAAAAAAACCCCAAACAACCCTTGGAAATGATACAGTACAAAATTAATAATGTAAATTTAAACATATAAAAAATATTTCATTTTAAGCAAAGCATTCTCATTAAAAGTACCTTTTCATTTTACATTTTGCTCCCCCTATTCATACAAGGAGTCACTGGCACCATGGAAGAATTGAAGAGAAATAAAATGATTTGGTTTTTTCATGATCACACATATGTAGATGACAATTAGATGAAGTATTTTAAATCTGTTGAAAAATATTGATTAGTTTCATACTTTTTTGAGAATTTATCACTTTCAGTGAAAACTGTTCAAGGGGTGAAAGCACACATTAGAAATGACATGCAATGAACCTGCTCTAATCAGTTTCTTCTCTTAGGAACAGTTTGTGTAAGTAATTAAATATTCATAGTGTGGAAGAAGGAGCAACTAAGAAGTTCTTGGGGTAGCATTTTTCTTGAGGGCTCATGGGTGTTCATCCTTATTCTCAGGCAATGACCTCGTACCTAAATGTTTTCAACAAATGTCTTAGCTATAATGTATCTTTCACTTCTTTCCCAAATTTATGTCACGGTTGAACATAAATGTTTCAGTTTCTCTGAAGCTGACTTTTTTGTTATTGAATATGTACAAACTGATGCACAGCTGAGAGTTAATCAGTTGAACAGCTATAAATGCATAAAGAGTCAACAAAAATCTAAGGAAATAAACATATCGTTGAGGAGAGCCTCTATCTTCTCAAAACATGTTTACCAATTCAATGAGATATGGTACATATTTTTAATTGACACTCCCAGTTTTATACTATAATGAATTACTTTGGCACGCTTCTGCACTAGATGGTCAGAAGGTGGGCTTTGCTTTCGGGGAGACATGCTGCTTTAGGTGTAGTTTCAGGCAAAATAAGGAAGGTAAAGCTCTGACTGAAAGGTGGGTGTGGGTCAAAGGATGGAGGAGGGACTGTCCTGGGGGAGGCATCAGGGGGGGCATTGGGAGGCAGCAACTCAACTCAAGAGTTACAAACCACTTTGTGGGCCTAACTGGAATCTTGGTTCCATAGGAGGCTGAAACTCAAGAGAACTTTGGAACAACCTGAAATGGCTAGATCTAGAAGTGTGAAAACACTGCTTCAAGCCTGTAAACAGTTTGTCTGACTGATAATCTGTGTATTTAAGAGTTCTGCTGACATTTTTCAACCAATGGTGTTATTCTCACTCTGTTGTATTTTGTTTTTGATAGCTTGTGGGTTTTTACTGTATTATGCCAGAGACAAGAATATATAAGACCTAGATATACTACTGCAATGTGGTGTTAATTTTAGCCTCTCTTGTGTGTGGCCACCACATGAACAAATAGTCCCTAGGTCCCAGGACTGACAAATGGAAACCAGAACTACCTCTCTCCCTCCTATATCTTTTTCAGTCCCCTTCATTCTGTATAAACAAGTTCAATGGTCCATATTCATCCCTGATTCACTGGGGCTCATTGCCAGAGTTTTTGGTCCAACCTAATAGTTTATGGTGCTAAAAGTTTTATAATTCTTGGGGGAGGCTTTAAAAGGTCTATTAAACCTAACCTGCTGCCTGCAGTATTCCCACAAAAATGACATATGGGAAACTGTCATGTGGATAGTTGAATCTTATCAAAGATGTCACAGTTTTACATATATACATTTTTAAAGAAAAATTTTAACAAAAATACCAGATCTTCTCTCATGCAAAGTGTGTTCTTGAATGGAATCTGAGGAAGAAACAAACCAATCAAAAGTTAATCAACCTTTCTTCCTTCCAGTAACCTTTTTCTTTTTTTCATTGTCTAAAAAATTTAAATTGTACCTTATTTATCAAAGACGTATGCCTAGATGTCTTTTGTCAAGGAGTCTGCATTTATAACAGTAGGCCTGCTTGCATTCATAAAGTTACTTTGGTACAGAATTCCACACATATTATCACCATTGTATATAATTTAGGAATTATATTGCCAAGATTATTTGCAGTTCTAGTGATATAAAATGAAATCAACCACCTATTTAAGTAATAAAAACCAACGGATATTTGATGAAAAATTAATTAAATATCAGAGAAAGTGTTCACAGTAATGATTATTATGAAGATCCTTTTTGTACATTACATATATTTTATTTCTGTTATTATTTTGTGTGGCATATCATGTTCTGAGAAAGATTTTCTCTCCATGCAGGAGGAAGAAGAGTTGGTTTTTTTGAAGAAAACATGGATGTGTATTGATGGCAACAACTACATATGCTGCACAACAGCCAAGTACTCATAAAGTTCACACTAGGAAGGAAAAAAGATTTTGTTTTTCTACATATGAAATAGGACCTTCTGACTCGGTATATAATTCTCACTAGTCTTCGAAAGGAAGACAACCATGTTCTATACCTGCTAATGTCTTCAGCTACTACTGTGCAGGTAATGCACGTCTTTCCTTCTTATAATATAGCAGCAACTGCAGGAATTTTAATTAGGCTGGGGAAAGAATAAAAAAATTAAATAAAATTATGCATGTAGTTGTACTGTTGCAATTTTCCATGTTCAAAACTTTAATGAGAACTTAAAATTTACCTTATTATTCCAAAGAGTGCAGTACTAATTTCTATAACTTTAGTGGCAGAAGTCAATCTATTTCTTAGTGTATTTAATCATTCCTAAAACCTATACTCCTCTGCACAAATTTTGGACCCATCTCCAGATATCCAAGGGAATATTTGGCAAAGTTTGAACTATTTTCAATCTGAAGAAAAAAGACTTTCCCAAGTTACAGATACTCACTTTTAATCTCAAACCACTCTTTCAGACTTTTCTGAACTACAGAAACCACAGGGTCGTTTCTTTAAGAATAGATTTCATTCTTTATACAGATACAGGTAGTGAACAAGCCTGATATGGCACCTACTCACACTGAAGCCAAGAGTCAGTGGTGCTGTAAAGTTCTATAAGCCCTTAAATAGCCAGGTTCTTCTGCCTTGTGTCATTATGACAGTCTCTGGTTTCCTTTATTATTTCTTAAGACCAGAAAGAATTTCCTATCCCATCCAATATGCATACATAATTTTATGTATAAAGGATAAAATCCAATGCACGCTCAAATTAATGTTCATGTTTCTGTTTGATCAGCAGCAATGCCTGATTCTTGATGGGGTGGACAATGTATGAAAGTATTTTATGTGCCAGACATAATTTCCCTCTCCCTAATACACTGAATTAATAAAAAATGAACCCTTCTAGTAAAAGGAACAAAAGATTCATTTGCAATACAAGTTTTCCAGTTCCTGGGGTTTCATATTTCAAAATTTATTTTATTTTCAAAATAGGAAATTCTGTACTTGTGAAGTTGGACAAGATATTTTCAAATTAGGAAACTGACTCTGCAACATTTTAAATATGAAAAGTTTTACATCATTTTTACATTTTTTTAAATCTTATGTCACATAGTTTTGGGTGGTTTTTTCCCTTTTCACTATAAAATATGATGTAAATACTGTTATTTTTCCTTATGACTGAAAATCATAAGGACAGATTACACAATGCTGAGTAAATATCCCTAGACTAAACTGACTGTTATTCAGCTTGTAAGAAAATAATTTAATACTTGACAACTTTTAAGAGTTACACTTTACTGAGTTGTCTAAGTCTTAATTTATACTCAAGGTCTTAAAATTAAAACTGCTATTTACAGTAGTATGAATAAATATTATTTGTTGATATATGAAACTATAAGTTATCTTTCCTGTACTCATTAAACATAAGAAGAAATGGTGGATAGCATGAGTCTGCAATGGGAATCATTGCTTGATATTTTTTGACCAAGAGATATTGGGATGGGGAAGAAATGAAGGAAGGTTCTTATGAGTTCCTTCACCTTGTAACACTAACCATAGCTGAAAGAGTAATGAGTTTGCCCTCTAGGGAAGCCTTATGTTGTCAGTGTACTACATCACCAGTTGTTCTGTCTTCAGGTACTCAGTTCTGCATAGATGGAACAGTGCAAGGAGAAAGACAAGCCCTTTCTGCAAGAAGTCAACAAGTCAAATCTCTGCCTCAGCTGAAAAGTGTTAACCTACAAATGGACTGCCTTCCATGTGTGGTGAGCAACAGCATGATTAGATTTATTACCAAATGTATTTAATACAACTCAACAGTCCATTCCTATTCAGATTGTGAATTTATTCTTTTGATTAATTTCAATGAGACTTAAAAACAAATTTTAATTGTTGCACTGAAAATAAATGGGCCTGTTGTACTATATGATTTGTGTCACTGGGGGCCTGACAGGCAGATGCAGGCCTGAAAAGATACAGAAATGCTCTTCAGAACTACTTATCCACGATGCTGCAATCTTCTGTAAACTGTGGCCTAAGTGACCCCTCAAGATGACTAGAGAGTTTTGACTATGAAATCACAGGACAATTTTTCTTTGAAAGCATTTCAGGTGTTAAGCATTTTAGCAAGGTCCAGATGTACCAGAACAACCTTGATACGTGTTTTAGTTGTTTTAAACAACACATTTCAGTCATCAGAAATGAGTCTGAATCTGCACGGTCTTACTCTATTTTTGTCTGGACATAATACACATGTCTTGAAATAGTTGGTAAGATTTACTTGCAACATTTTTAAGCTGTTCTTTTTGGTAGCATGCTTTTCGGTGAACTAATAACTGGTATGAAACTTTGGGAACACACATACACAAACAGAAAAAAAATTTAAATCTCCTTTGTACTCCATGATACATAAATTTCTTGTAAATTGGTATAATGGACTGGTGATTTTGTTGAGTTTAATTTAACTTTTTTTTTTTTAAATATTCTATTTTAAGTATTTCATAGTTGAACATCTGAACAGGGGTGCTGTTTACCATTGACCTTAGCTGGCTACTTCCACTGAGTCTTTTTGGAATGCTGAGACTTAAGCACATTTATAAGTACTTTGTAAGATTAACATCATTAAAACAAAGAGATTGATCAATATACAGTGTACAGTATGTAACCTTATGTACTCTTTTCTAGCAATCAAATTTAACCAGAAACATTGTATTTTCTAGTTTTCAGCACAGAAGATGCAAGTTTTCAGTGTGAAGCTGGTTGGGGGCAGGTAGCAGCAAGGGCTATCTAAGCAAGAACACTGGGCTTCAGGATTATATACTTTTATCCTGTGCCAGTAATCAGTGGGACAGCTGGCATGGACTGGCTAAAATTTGGGATAAGCAACTTGAGAAAGAGGCAATGTGAAAAGAATGATGGGTCAGAGACTTGGCCTGGAAGTTTGCTGGGGTTAAAACACGACACTAGAAAGAGCAGATCAGTTATGGCACGATATAATGAATGGAATAACTTGAAGGAGTGAGAAGAGGGCTGCTGTTGCAAGAAGATTACATGGAGATGAAGAGCGTGATGCCTAGCCAAATGTGAATAAATCCATTGGCTAAATGTGAGTAATGATAGGGTGAAGAACCATTGACAAATACAAGAAGTGTGGAAAGGAAAGGTCAGAAGGGTGACACAAAAGGGATCACACTTCACGGGGAGGTAAAACAATTCCTCTTTACACCAAATCCACAAGAAAACAAAGCTCAAGCTCCGAGACACATCATGCCACTGCAAATATTTTCAAGGAACCAATCGTGTTCTAGTTTAGTTAGACTCCGCTCTGGTGAGGCCACATCTTGAATACTGTGTTCATTTTTTCAGTCCCTTACTACAAGAAGGATGTTGAGGTGTTAGAGTGTGTCCAGAGGAGTGCAACGAAGCTGGTGAAGGGTCTTGAGCACAAGTCTTGTGAGGACTGGCTGAGGGAGGCAGGGCTTTTTAGTCTTGAGAAAAGGAGACTGAGGAGAGACCTTATCACTCTCTACAACTACCTGCAAGACAATTGCAGAGATACCAGGGTTGGTCTCTCTAGTGATGAGCAATAGAATGAGAGGGAATGGCTTGAAGTTGCACCAGGGGAGATTTAGGTTGGCTATCAGGAAGAATTTCTTTACTGAAAGGGTTGTCAAACATTGGAATAGGCTGCCCAGGGAGGTGGTAGAGTCACCATCCCTGATGGTAATTAAAAGGTGTATAGATGAAGTCCTTAAGGACATGATAAAGAGATGGACTAGTCAGGGTTAGGCTGTGGTTGGACTTGATGATCTAAAGAGTCTCTTTCAACCCAGGTGATTCTATGATTCTAGTGCTAATCCAAAAAAATAATCTGTTACTGAGAAAATTTACTAATGCCCATAATTTACATGCAATGATGTCGAACTTCCATCTTGCTGAAGACCAGTATTTTGTTACCAGATCACAAGACAGAATGTTTTGATTTTGTTTCAAATTGTAATTTCAGATACAATCCACTTGAAATATGACATTTTTCAAGGTACACTTTTAAAATAAATTAAACTCAGAAATGATGGCTGTGCAATTATAATTCAGTTTCCTTGCATGTGTGAGAACTTGGTGCAGCCATTAATTACTCTTTCTTCTGGACCTTGGCCTTCTGAATCAGGAGGAAGCGATGGAAAAGGCTGTTTTTTCACCTCCTGTACTTCTAGATGAGCTACGTCTTGCGAGTAACCTGAGTACTACCATAAAGGACTAGACTCTACTGGTGCTATTGTCTAAATGATTCAAACCAAGTCACTTAAAATACATTTTACAAGGAGATGTTAAAGGTATTGTCCTTCTTTTCCAGGAACAACTTGAAACTGTGAATAATGGGGTTTGAATACAGCTGCGCCTAGAAGCGATAATTTTAGGTGCTCTGGATCTAAATCAAGACACTAAAAATCTCACACTATAACAATCTTTTTGAGCATTAGATATCTATATCTACATAGAGAATAGAAATAATAAAGAATTTCAAAGACAAATACATATACTATTGATATGAGAAATTCTGAAGAGGTGGTAAGCAATTCTGTCTTCTGAGGTGACACATGCAATAACGTTTGGGAGTCACATAAAGACAAGGAAATAATTTGTTGAGTGTCTTCTCATTATCTGAACTTTGCTTATCCAAAGTCTTGAAAAAGACAGAATAAAATCTTGTGGTCAAGAGATACTCTGTTTCCTGTGTTTTGAGTGCTCAGTCTTGCAAGCTGAATCATGAGCCTTCAGTATTTCAATCTTTTGTATGTCAAATGTTATTCATATTGGGACTAAGGTAGAGACAAGTCATCTGCGTCCTTTCCATCTGATTCAAGACTGTCTTCAAAAATGTTAAGTTTCGAGCATCTAAATTTTGTGTTATTTAACTGATAATGTAAAATTTAACTAAAAGCAAAACAGAAAAAATAAATGGGAAAACTTTAACAGATTGTTAGGAGATGTGTTTTGATGCATACAAGGATTTTCTTTTTTCTTTAAGCATATGTCAGTTTTTTGTGTATTAAAACTCGGGTGTATCTAGGCTATACAGAGGCTTGAATTAATTCTAAACAGGAGCATAAAACCCACATAGAACAGGAAATTCTGCTTAAGTTATGTGCTAGTTTTATTACCTGATCTTCCTGGTCCATGTCTGAGAACTATTTGGTGATAAACTAAATTCAGTTTTTCTCATTGACTAACCTTATCTTAAATGAGACAGTACAAATTGCATTGACCAAACTAAGACTTATCAAAGGCTTCAAGTTGGAATCTGAAAACTAGAGAATGCAGACTGAAAAGACCTAAGATACTTTAAAAAAAAACCAAACTTTTTTTTTCCCTCTTTTTATTTATTTCTTTTAGGCTATGTAATATATTTTATTCAGAAAAACTGATCCTAACTGAATTCAGATGAAAATGGCTATATATGGAAGGTATGGAAGTTATAAGTGGGGATAGGCAACCCAGGAGGAATACAGGAACAATTTGTGCAGCTGAAGCTGTTTGGATGGCCACACCTTGGCTGGAGTTGGAAGTGGAAGAAGTATGGGCTTCTTTACCTATATCAAGAGACTACAGAAAAGATGGGCTCAGTAAAGGATGTGACAGTTGCTAAAGCAATGTGTCATGGAAAAAAAATGAGGATTACTCTGTCCCTTGAGATGGTACGTCTGATTTTAAACCTTCCACATCTCTAGTGGTACAGTTCAAGAGATAATGACTAGAGGATGTCCAAGTTTCGGACTACTCTGTAAATTGGACATATCCATAGGACTGGGTGAGATGCATCCAGCAGTGATGGGACAGCTTCTTAATGTCATTGTAAATTCATTCCAAATCATTACTGAAAGGCAGTGACTTTCAGAAGAAAAAAGAAAAATGTTATAACCACCTTTAAGGCAGAAAGGCAAATCCAAGGAGTGTCATGCCATGAAGTCTTAGTCCTGGAAAGATTGTGGAGGAAGTCTTCATAGCAGCTGTGTTGAGGCACCTGATGAACAAAGAAAGACTTGGAACCGTAAACTTTAGCTTAAGCCCACTAACAGAAAAATCAGTGCTGTAGTTGTAGGTAAAAATATGCGGTATTCCTATGAGCATATATCTCTGAAAACAGGGCTACTGATTTAAACTGGTAGATATTCAATACAAATATTACATTGTTTGAGAAATAGCAGCCATTCAGTTTTTCCTAGTGTGATACAGAAGAGGAAGATAGATAACTCTAAAACACAAAGTGCATCCCAATGTATTTAAAACAACTGGATTACTAAATATAATGTGAAATAATAAGAAATATTGACATCAAATATAAAATATTATTGCCCATAATATAGCTAATAACCTTATAGAGTGAGAAAATGGTTTTCCAGTGTGTGAGACTTGCTCAGATTTCAGTGTTTTGTCATAATCAGACAGGATAAGAAATGGAATTCTAAAAAAATTGGTAATGAAAACCCACAGTTTTAGATAGTAGTCAACTTGAGTATTTTTTCCAAAAATTTTTAAACCATTCACTTAAATTTTGGCCCTTTTCAGGTATATTTTAACTGAATGTACATGTCAAAACAGGTAGTTTATATTTTAAAAGCAGACAGAATTAATCAATACTATTACTTTCAGAACCTTCTCATAGATACATATGTATATTTGTTTAATTTTATTTTTTTAAAATTATACCAAGCCTTTCTGCAAGAAGTTTCAGATTTGAAGAATGAATGCTTTTCTGTATCACTATCAACGTGCTCTGCTTATTTGAAAAAAATCCTGTCTTTTTCTACTGCTGGCTGCTGTGAAGAGGGGAGGGAGAGCAGGGGGGAAGAGGTGTCTATCATCTTTGCCTTCTATGGTGTATTTTAATCTTTGAATAACATTGGGCATCAGCTGTAACACATATGAATTAATTACTTTATTCATATAACTGTTTACTTTTATTATACCTCTGAAGGAAAGGAAATGAATTTGACCTGTTTCAGCATTTACGGCTGTGTTCTTGAAGAAATTTTATTTTGAGCTCCAAAGTTTTCAAATGTTATGTTCTGTTTCAAGTATTCGGTTTGTTCTGTTTGAAGACAGATGCACCAGCAAGTTAATTTGAAAGAAAGTTTTAAATTTACCATTCTTTTAAGAGTTCTGGAATAATTTAGTATTATTTACAATTGGACCATGAAAATATTATTTTCACCAACAGCTGACAAGTTTGGTTTTGAAAGTAAACTCTTTTGTTTCATGCTATTTCCAAAACCAAAATGGAAAATGCAGTTCTTTTCTCTGCTTTGATGATATCCTAGTGGAAGGGAAATTGGGAATTAGAATTTCTGTTGTGACCAGCTCTCTACATGAATTAATGAAGACAACAAAGAAGATATGAATTAATCTCATGTCGTAGCATAGCATGCCATAATCACGGAGATGATCCTATTTTACTTAGAATAAAACAGATAGGCATGATACAAATTCTTTAAAGGAAGGAAAATGCAGCCTTCTCCATATTCTTATTTGCCACTGTTAACATTTTTTTAGCTTTCCTCCTTTCAGAACAGTCTATGCTAAACTATCAGAAAATGAGTAAAGACAATGCCTAAATTTCATGCATACTTGCATAGACCAAAGACATTATCATTGTGATACAGAATGGGATTGGAAAAATATGCAGCCCTTGGAAATGGATTAAATGCACATACATTTTGTAATGAGTGACTGTAATGAAAGTCAAATGAATTATAATAAAATATAGAGTTTTAAAAAAGAAAACTACTCAATGCATAATGTTGCTAAGAAAACATTTAACAGTTTTTCACTGCACGCTATTGTCAAAGTAAATAACTACCAAAGACAAACTTACGAAGTGGTTTTAACTCTAATGTGATGCAGAAAGTCAGTCATTTAATTTGTTAATTAGTATTATGCCAGAAACTATCTATTCAATATGAAGCAAATATGTTTACAATCTTATCTGCCATCTGTTTAATAGATGGGAGAATACTTAGAGCTGGGATTCTCAGAGAGGGTTGTTGAAAATTTGTTCTACAATTAGTGGAGCAGATTTTTTAATTCTAAAGGAGTTTTTCATGTTCAGGGAGCACCTCTATGAAGGAAACAGTACATCACAATGCTGCTATTCAAGATTAGTGATTGCTTATAGCTGCTGGTAGCAGATGCTTGCAAAATGCAGAGGTAAATATATATTTTAAGACACACACGCATACACACGCGCGAGCACACACACGGACACACACATATATATATAAAGAAGAAGAAAAAAAAAAGGAAAGAAAGAAAGAGAGAAAGAAAATACAGCATTAGATTCAGAAAATTAAAGCAGGTTTTGTGAGGAGGTTTTTAAGACCAATTTTCATGGCAGCACAATATATAGGTCTGGGTACTTACAATACTCTTCATCTCTTTCTGTAATCAGCAATTTTGCAAGCTTTCTTACAAGAAAGCCCACAATTATGCAGTACACTAGCCATTAAAGTGAATTCTCAAGGTGCTTTTTAAACTGCATATTAAGAATGGATATTAAATCATCATTTGGGAGCTGGATGAAAACAAAAGCTTAGATAATAAAGCATTCTTCCTAGGATTCCAACTTCTTTCTTTGCCTTGTTTGAATGTATTTGAGTTTTAGAGAAAGATTATATTATTATCTAACCCTGAATAATATTGTTGTCATTATTTATTATAAGATAAATTCATCCCAGACAGAAAGTATTTCCATTTCTGAAAATTAAACATCTTTTTCTGCTCAACTTTTAGAGATAAAAAATTAGAGAGATTAGTAAAATCTTAACATTCATTATTAAACATAGAATTCATAGCTTTTATAATTTTCATTTTAATGGCAATGATTTGACAGGACTGCCTTTTTATATCTAATTGATTTTTACTGAGTATGCATGAAACATCTAGTGGACACCAAAGGTGAGCAACATATTTTTAATGGAACGCTAAACTAACTGTTCAAGGATTCAAGTGTTTCCATACCTCACAGCCAACCTGACACCGGGGAAATTTCCAGAGAGAAGATGAGAAAAATGCAAATGCTTTCCATGATTTAACTGAGCATTTTTGAATACAATTTTTCAATATTGAAATGACCATTTGTAAGTGCATAAACAAATATGTTTAAGTGCATAAATACAATACAGTACTTATGATGTAGTAAAATGAAATTCATTCACAATTTCAAGGCAAAGATGTGCTCCTTACCAGAATGCAGAATGTATGAATAAGCATCCTTGAAAAATGTTTCTGTTTTATTTTCAATATAAGTGATTGTGCTAGCTCTCTCTACCTACATACTGAAAGTGATAAACTTTTTGGGCAGGGTTTACTTACACTGCCTTGTGTGTATTTCAGTTCCCTGAAACATCTGTAAGCTTCTTTTATGCACTCATGTGTCAACAGGTGAGGTGGTCCAGCAAAGAATCGTGAAGTTTTTGTTATTTTACTGCCTTCTGTAAGACAGCAGCACTTGAGATTTGTCTGAGCCTTATGTACCACATTGTACATCTGCTCTGAAGAAGCACAATGTTGCAATACATTTCTTTCAGGTAGAAAACTGGAAATATTTATCTTCTTCCCTTCACTTACAAGCAGCATGTTAGAGCATTTCCCTTAAAACTGATTGCTTTCCCTCCTCCTCCACCCCCTCCTCCAAGCTCCTCACCTCCCCTGAAGATAATAATAACAACTCATTGTGAACAAATTTGCAACATAGCGTCAGTTTCAAAAGGGCATCCTGAATTTTAAAGCCATTATCAGTTTTTGCGTCGCTGGTGTACAGAATTGTACAGGACTGACCTCTTAAGCTGCATATCCTGAAGCAGCCTGGGGAGGAAGGGGGGGGAGAAGGAGAAAAGCTTTTCCGAGCCTTGGGACCTCTCTATGTAAACAAGGTCCTTTGTAGCATGCCCTGCTTACTCTCTTGACTTTATTTTTTTTGCAACACCCTTATGCGATGAGAGAGGGATTGGGTGGGGAGATCTAGCTAGTCCAGTGTAACAGGATTTTGGCCCTAGTGCTTCCACAGCGGTGAATGTTTAACCCCTCGGACATGTGCAGCTGCTAAATATATGTATTTATAGAAAAAGGAGCAACAGCAACTGGTTAGGTCAGGAACTCAGCATCTGTGATTTGGCTGCAAAGACTTTAGTATGCATGCTCCATCCGTTCTACCTCTCCTCCTTTACCCTTCTCCCCCAAAAATTAATTGCATTTCTAGCTAACAAGGTTTAGTTACAGAGGCACCTGACTCCTTTAAACCTTTTGGACACAATACAAAAGTCCAGTGGTAGACGTTACAGGATTAAATCCATTGTAACATTCTAAAAATCAATTCATCTGTTCCTAATAGTGTTTCAATAGTATCCTAGTAACCTTTTCTGTGAAGCTTCATATGGTCTGTATTTGCAAACACTATTAAAAAAGGCCTTCTTGCATTCAAAAAAACCCCAAAAAAACAAAGCTAAATCTCTTCACAGAGCTGCTGGAGAGGTGCAGACTCCAATGTGGGCAAGTGTATTTGCCAACATGCCATATGGGAGCCATGGTTGGGACTTTTTTTTTTCTAGAATAATTAAATGTTGATGGCAGAGTTCAAATGGATCATTAAAATTCAAAAGTGTAAGAAACAGATTTTTTCTTATGTTGCTGAACGCTCCAGAGGGCTGAATAGCTAGCAGAAGTGAGGCAGGCTGCAGCAGTGATCAGCGTGTGCTGTGATGGTACTAATTTGATCATAATATAGTCATCTCTGAAGATTACAGCTATTCAATTAAATATTCTAATTAACCTGAAGTATTAGGCAAATGATACTAATTACAAATATTCTCCTGAGATTCACAGCAATGAAAATCCCACTTGCAACTGATACTTCTAGCCAATGTTTCGTAACACAATGTCCTATATCATAGGCTTTCAGAATATTAAAATGCAGTTAATTTGCCTAAACCTCATTTGTTTAATGGCATTAGCATTTTGTTTGAAATTGTAATAAACGTACATCCCGCTTTCAAGTAAAATTTAAAATGAGTGTACTCTTGGGGTAACTTAAGATTCCTGTTTACAGACCTAGCACTTTATTCAGTAAGCGGAACAGTTTGAGCTTAACTTTCAGCCATTAAACATATTGAAATTGTTTAAAAATGCTAATAATTTGTCTTTTCAAATAAGAAAAAAAAAAGGATATTTTGCAGTAAAATTTCATGATGTTACCCATGTGACCAGTTTCCTACTGTGAGGGCCCCAATGCTTGAACTTGTCTTGTAGTTTTTTAGTAGGATGTTTTTCTTTTGTAGGTTGTTGGTTTCTGTTTGTTTTTTTAACTCCCTCTCTAGACAAAGCCACACAGACCTCCTTTTTCAGTTTCCTACATTCCTCTCTTTGCTCCCTTTCTGACTGCACACAGACTGGAGGCTGCAGGACAGGGGTACAGTGGCTTTCTGGGGGCTCCAATTCCTGTGTGGCACTTCTGCACACCTTGCATGCGTCTGCTTGTCTTGTTTCACTTGCAGAAGGGCTCAGCTACTTTACCTATTACTGCACTGTGAGGATAGCCTGGCTGTCTGTATGAGTTAGGCAGAATGGTACTTGGAAAATACAGCACGAGGCAGGTTGGTCGGCTAAAAACCCTATAAAAAACAGGTGGAGTTCCTGACCACAGTTCTTAGCGGGGTTTATTTATTTGTTTCTTTATTTGTTTAGTCGTGACATGAAAGGGGAAGGCACAGATTGCCCACCAACAGAAGCAGCTACTTAAGAAAATAACAATTTGCAGAACAGGTAGTGTACTTCCATGTGCTGGTTAGGACCCCTTCCTTTCTCACTACTTTGTTAGACGGGTAAAGGGACAGGAATGATTCTGGTGTTCCACATGTTTTATGTTGATTCTGTATACATACAGGCTTTGAAGGAAAGGGAGCAGGAAAAACCTTTGCAGTTTTAGTGCCATTTTAACATCGCTACTGCAAAGCATTATAAAAGTTTAACTGATGTTACTAATGTCTTCCTGCGAATGTATTCCTATCCCTCAGACTCCGTGGTACTTTTCTGAAGATGCTAATCCTGTACCTTTTGTCTCAGCCTGTGAGGGATTGCTAAGGGCTAAAACTGGCTAAAGAAAAAGGGTGTCAGAATTGCAGGTGCAGAAATACCACTCTATCAAGCGGCAACAATGCAAACAAATCTAAGCCAAATATAATATGGGTAACTGTAATTTTCATGTTGTGATCGGCAAAAACATAGTTGAGTATTTGTACTGGAAATGCTGGAAGAATTTGCAATGGAGCAGACCTTTCCCTGAGAGTTTCCAAAATACAAAGAAATGCAAGTACTACATTTCCTCAGATGCCAGAAAATTTAGAACAATTTGTGTCTGAAACATGCTGAAACCGTTGGACCTAAACTTAGAGAAGAGGGAGACTGCAGAGATGGCATCATGCTGCCATATGACCTTTCACGGAGCAGGAAGGAGACACAAGGGAACATGTAGTAAACGCGGGATAAAAGAAAATCCTGGGTAGGCTGTGTGCAGCCCTGGAGAGACATGCAAGGACTGGGGTTTTTGATTGCTTGTTTGATTTTGATGCTTTTATTTGGTTGCTTACTTTTAACTCTTTTATAGCTGTTTTTCCATTGGTGGTGTTATGAGCTTGTTGAAATGATTAACTATCCCTCTCTTTCCTTCCAGAATTAAGTAGAGTGTTTATATCACCTTCTTCCAACTTAAAACTAGCTGATAGCTTGCAGCTCTCCTTAGGTCAGCACACACATTAGGATGCTCTATGATTACGGTAGAGGTTGTGAAAGGCCCGTAATCAATCTATATTACCTTGGATCAAGGTCTGTATAACTGAAATCAGTATTTAGGAGTGAACTTGTACTGGACTGAGCTTAAGGAAGGCTTGGGGAAACAGGCAGAGAAGCAGAAAGAAGAGACAAGATTCAAGTAGAGTCATATACTTTCATCTGCTCCACTTTTTGTTGTGTGCAATGGAGGATGGGACAAGTCCGCTGACATGGAGGAGTAGCAGCAAAGGGAAGGGTGAGACTCACGTGCAGCAAAGCACTGTACAGCACAGACGTCTGACTCCTCAGCAAGTGCCATCACTGAGCCCACTCAAACAGGACAGGGAATTTAATGAAAATGAGGGATCAGCTCAGAGATGGCAGGAAAGGTTTTTTCAGGTCCAGATCCCCATTTCTCCTGTAGTTCTCAGCCCTCATTTAAATTCTCAGCAGAACTGCAAGATGAACAAAACCAAACAAGCAATCACAGTTAGGCAACCAACAAGGGGAAACTAAGGAGAAAAGAAACCAAAACCAAACCAAAACCAAACATCCCCCCAAAAAAAAAATTCGGAAGGCAGCAGAAGCAGGGAGAGAAAGGGGCTGCAGTGTGTGCATGCAAGTCTTATCCAAAGTCCTGCAAAAACTAGCTGCCGCTCTCTAGAGAATCATTATTCTGCTATGATGAAATAAGCACATTCCACTGCCAGATTAGCTCCTGAATAAAGTGGCTAAGAATAAAACGCCATCTAAATATATATCTTAGAGGAGAGTATTTCACATTTACCTGTACAGTACGTGAACAAAATGATACAGTCTTTATTTATGCAGGGAGTTAACATAATGGAGTGATCTATGGGTACATTCTTGTGGGAGAGTGAATCTACAAGACTGATTTATAAAGGAAATGAATACACTGATGTAATAAAATTGTCATGTACTGCATTGATCTCCTTGCTTCAGAGGAAGTGAGGAGGAACTTAAATTTATATAAATGAATATAATGGAATAATAAACGCACAAGAGTTGATATTACAGAGTGAGGTACACATTTACAAGGGAAATAAATACAGTGAAGTGATCCACTTTTATAAGGGAGGACATTTAAAGGAATCATTTCCACATCTACAGAAGTGGGAATCATGGTAGGTCATGCTTTGCAAAGTAGTGAACACGTAACAGTGTAGGCAGTACAATGGTGGGAAACCTAATGATATTATTAATTTTTGCTAGCCAGAAATATTACCTAGTAATGTCATGTCTCTCTGAGCAGTGTGGTGGAAAGATAGTCAGGGAAAGAAAATGTGTGATGATATAAAAATGAAAGTCTAGCCCAGCATGTAGGGTCATGAAGCAAACTCTGGCTGTTCCTTATAACCTGATGGGCATATGAGTGATCAACATTAAAAGTCATCACAATCATTTCCTGAGTCCAGGTGGTGCAGTTGCTATATTTTTCCCTGTACGATCCATTGGTCAACTAAAAAGAAATGACTACTGTAAAAATGTATGGGCAATGACAGTTATAATGAAAGCAGGATCTCAAACTGAATAAAATGGAGAGTAAAGAGTAAGTCAATCTGGGAACTTCTAAGGTTCTACGTGTAGCCAAAGTCCTACTTAAATCAGTGGCCTAGATGGTTGAGCCTTATTATCAAACTAACTGTATAATAAATCAGTCTATAACAGTAATCCTAAAGAAAAAAGACCAAAAAGGCAAAATCCAGTGCTGTACAAAACATCTCAGTGTAAGCTTGAGTTCTTGGTTTGGCACAGTGATTTACTGGATGAGAACAAGGAGGATATTATGACCCATGCTATGTCGAAGGTTGGGCCTTCAGGTTTCCCTTGGACTTACACTCAAATTAGACTCAGTCCTTTCCTGCTCCTGCAAGTCAGAAGGAATGCATTTAGGGGGAAACATATGAGAGGAAAGGAAGACCACTGCTTCTGAAACACTAATCCTTCCCTTTAATCCTGCTCCCATCAGAAGCCTTTCTAAGGAAGTGACAATAGCCCCAAAATGTCCTCACCCTTGTCATATCTGGTTATGTTGCCCCAAAACAGGCTAAAGAAATAATCAGTGTCCTATCCCTGATTCTTAATGAGAAAGTTCATAGACAGCAAGACCAAGCAAGGGCAGGGTTTTTTCACAGATGTCCTCCATGTTCATTCTAATGATAGACATGGAGAAGTCCTTGAAAAGGCCTTGACTTTCTTCTTTTATAGGTGGTCAGACTGCATAGTTTGTGGCTGCTGTGATCCACCTTTAATTTTTCCTATGAGCAGAAATCTTGAAAGAATATTTAAATGGAAATCCTGATGATAATTCTTTCTGAAGTGTCCAAGATCATCATCCCATGAAAATGAGAGGACACAGGATGTGTCCGTTTTCCCCTTTACTGTTTCACAGTGTGATGTAGGCAGGCTCCTTGACATTTTCATTTTCATTCAAACTTAACATACTCATTGCTGAAAGACAGAGTTTAGCTCAAGCCAGTCTATTTTACTTCTTTTCCTCTTTTGCTGTGGCATTTCTTCAGACAGTCTATTTTCATGGTTGCTCTTTTGCTTTTTTGCAGAATCACAGAATTGTAGAAGGATTAAGGTTGGAAGGGATCTCTGCATGTCATCTTGTCTAATTTCCCCCAGCTCAAGGGGCCCACATAGAGCCAGTTGCCCAGGACCATGTCCAGATGACTTCTGAATATCTTGAAGAATGCAGACTCCACAATCTCCCTGGGAAATTCACGTCACTGCTCAGTCCTTCTCACAGTAAAAAAATGTTTCTTGCTGTTCAGAGGGAACTGTGTTTCAGTGTGCACCCGCTCTTGTCCTCTCAGTGAGCGCCATTTAAAAGATCCTGGCTACATCCTCTTTGCACCTTCTCTCCAGGAATTTTTATATATGAACAAGCTTCCCCCTTTTATTCTCTACGGTAGAGTCCCAGCTCTTTCCTTGAAAGAAAGATGCTCTGGTCTCTTAATCATTTTTGTGGCCCTTCTTTGAATCCTCTCCAATATGTCCATGTCTCTCTGGTACTGAGGAGACCATAACAGGACATAATTCTCTAGATGGGTCTCACTAGTGCTGAGCAGAGAAGGAAGACCACTTCCCTCAAGCCTCTGGCATAACTCTGTCTTATGCAGCCCTGGATTCCATTAACTTTCTCATAGTCAACTTGGTGACCACCAGGAACTCCAAACAGTAAGCCCACACTTTCCCTAGTCTTCCTTTTGCAGCTTGCAGAAGCCCTTCTCATTTCCTGGACAGATTAAATTTGAATTGGGCTTTAGCTTTCCTTTTATCCATGGGTACTCAGACAATGTTTCTATAGTCCTCCCAAGTTACCTACCCTTTCTGCTACCCTCTGCATTTCCTTTCTGTCTTTGAGTTTGGCCAGGAGCTTCTTGCTCATCCAGTCATGCCTCCTGGCATTTCCGCCTGACTTGAAAATCTCTTGAGCTTTGAGAAGCTGATCCTTGAATATTAATTAACTTTCTTAGGCCCCTTTTCCCTCCAGGATCTCTTCCAAGCAGATTTTTGAAGAGGCCAAAGTCTGCTCAGCTGAAGTCCGGGGTTGTAAGCTTTTTACCTTTCTCCCTGCTGTCAGGATCCTGAATTCCACCATCTCATGGTCACTGCAGCCAAGGCTGCCTTTGAGCTTCACTTCCTTACGAGTCCCTCCTTTTTGGTAACAGGTCCAGCAGGACACCTCCACCTATAGGAGGAAATTCTCTATCCTCGGTGCAATCCAGGAACTTCCCAGATTGCTTATGTCTTCCTGTGTTGTCCCTTCCGCAGATATCAGGGAGATGGAAGTCCCCTGAGGGGATCAGGGCCTAAGAACATGGTCATCTGTCCTATAGCTGACACTATAATGTCAACTTTATCTGTTCTCTCTTTCATCCTAACCTATAAACTCTCAGTTGGCTTCCATCCCCAGGCAGAGGTTCATGCAGTCCAGTTGCTCTATCACGAAAAGGGACACTCCCTCTCCTCACCTTACATCCTTCATACTGTCCTTCTCCAAAAGCCTGTATCCCTGCCCCTCAGTGCAACACTTCAGCCATGGGATCTATCCCACCACAACCCCATGATTCCCAAAAGATCATAGCCCTGCAACTGCACAAAGGTATCTAATTCAATGAGTTTATTCCGCATGCTGTTTATATTAGGATACAATTTTCCTTTTTGGAGTTCAGATACAAAGGATATGTAGGAGGAAGCTAGAGGATACTTGATGTAATAAGTAGTCCAAAAAAATTGCAAATGTCAGTACAGAAACTGCAATGTAGTGAAGCTGTGTAGTTTTTAAGTAAAATACTACAAAGCATGAAAATGGAGTCCACTAAATGAGAAGCTGTACCTCGAAAACTCTGTACTTTTGTAATAAGCCACATTAAACTTTATTTAATCTCTCTTGTGCTCAATTTTTTTCCTCTGGTAAGTCTTTTGAGGACATCTGTGTTATGCAATGAGTGAACAAATAAGCGAGGTGTTTCCTTGTTCCATAAATTCAGTTTAATTTAATTCTTTGAAACACTATAGTACTGTAATGTGAATAAGTGCAACTGTTCAGAAGGGTAAACCTAGAAAGCTTTTCCACAGAGATTGTTGGCAGTGGTATAATTCTCACAAAAAATTTCAAAGGCTGGCTTGTCCTTTCTCCTGGCATTACGGCCTGTGCATAGGAACAAAGTTATGGGAAGGATTTCCTGGGGCATTGAATCAGTTTTGTACACATCATGGAAAACCCTTTCAGAAAATCCAGATGAAGGTTTTATACTTGGATGCCCTCAGAGTTCTGCATGCCCTGCCCCTGTTGGAAGGCTGTTAGGAAACAGCAACCGGAGCATCTCCAGTAGTTGTCGGAGACCAATCCAGATTATGTATCAGACATGCCAGGTTGGTTTTAGAGATCAGACAAGTTCTAGCAGGTGCTTAACTCAGGAGATCCAATGCCATGATGAACCCTTTGGAAAATTCTGGATCCAGTTTCAAACCCCTTGCCCAAATTTTTGAGCAGCCCAAAATAGGATGATGGGCACCCATCCATCTCTTGATAAATACAGTCTGAGGTTAGATGAGTTTTTTATGGAATAATTTAATTGAGGTACTAAGAGGGTTTGCTTGTCAAGAGCAATTTCTTTTAAAATAAATTAAGCTAGTGGAAAAATAAGGCGTTCTGTATAGTTTGACTTGCTTCTTTAGCACATAAAACATTAATGGGAACCACTTAAAACATAAATGGGAACATTAATGGGAAGCACTTTATCCTTTACCTGCAACTAGCTGTGGTTTTATCAGATTTATATTCATACTTTTCTAAAGTCCCCATAAATTTCTAATTCCTTTTTTTTCTAATCCTAGCTTTCTCTCTCTGATGCCACTTCAATGACCAGCAGGAATTACTATCATAACTTTTCTTCCTAGATTAGAAGTGTTTTGCCAACCAGGCCAGCCAAATTGTTGCCTCTGATGATTTTTGGCAGTGAGTTATCACTCTGTAGGGTCACAAAACTAGTGCATGCATAACTAAATTTGTCTAAGGGAAAAATACACCATTCAAATAACACTTTTAACCCAGATATCATGAATTTTTAATATTATCACACTGCTTGCAGCTTCCAAACACCTGCTACAGCCAGAAATTCAGAGACTTTTATCCAAAGTGAACTAGACCTCTCTACTACCTCATTTTAGTACCAACATATGCAGTTTTAAAATGTTTATATGTGATTCATGAAGACTACATTCATTCCAGTGTGCATACAGGTATATATGAATGTAGGTGCACATAATTATAAATTGTGTGTTTCTGTATAAATATTCAGCTATGTAGCTCTATGACTGTAATTTGATTGTGCATATCTTTTCTCTAGAAAAGTAAGCATCTATTACCTGTCTGGATGTTCACATGCTAGCAGAGGGCCTGCTATTATGCAACTATTTTAAAAACACCCCCACTCCTCTGAAATAACAACTGTGCAACTAATGTAAGGAAAACAATTCTGCTCAGAATAAAATTAGTATGAAATCAGGCGAGTGTGAAAGGCTGCAAAGTAACTATTTTGTTACATGTTTTTATGACATAATTATATTGATCTGAAAGACACTCATCCAGAACCACAATCTTTTATACCCAAAGAAAAAGCATGTATAATCTTTTCAATCACTTGATATTCATGGTCTTACTCAAAGGTCTCTGAATATGTCATGTGTGTAATACCAATGCAAAAATTGGCACTATAGTCACTACCAGCAATATGTTTCAATAAGGTAATTTTCTTGCTGCCTAAGAACATCAGCAGGGTGCAATCCTGAACAAAAACAGACTATGACATCTTATTCAAGCATACATCTGGAGGACAAAACTATACTTTATTAAAGGAAAATGGGATTTCAGGATTGTTTTGACAAGCGGTAAAAGCACGCACCTCACTTTACATACAGTACAGAGTTTTAAATTCAAAGTGCTTGTGTAGCCATCGTTAAGTAAAGGCTGGAAGAAAAATACTGCCATTCTCACTGGGTTATGCAAATACACAAATGAAGCCTTACAATCTGTATTGTAGATATTTTTCTACTGGGCTACATAATATGAAACTGAGATGTAAAATATAATTTTCCTTCTTTTATCTGTAAACAAATCCTTTTGTATACTTAAGAAGGCAGCACACATGTTTATTCTTTGTACAGCTAGCATACAGATGCTTTCTAATGTTGGGTATGAGCTTTCATTTACAGCAAGTGTCTTTGGTTTTCAAGATGGTTTTCTATTTTGCATTAAAATCTTCCTTTTTCTGTGTTTCCAGCCACCTCCACAAGTTATCATTATGTCAGAGGGTCTTTTTTAAGGAAGAAGAAACAGTGTAAAGACTTTTTTTTAAACTAAATGTATTTCATCACAAAATATATGCATTTTTACAGTTGGATTCTCCTTAGAATACCATGTTAGGTACTGAATAGTACGGAATGTGTCTCTTGTGAAATACTAAGCACGTGGTGCTCAGAGATCATATAGTAATAGATTTTTGTCACTGATTTCAGCAGCAGTAGTATTAGCTTTCAGGACTGGATGAAAAACTACTACCTTCTCTAGGGTCATTTTTGTGGTTGCATTTTGAAGTGGTTGCTGACCAAGTCTGCAATCTGTTCCTAAACTTGAAAAACACTGATTTAGTGTTCTGTGTATTCGTAACATATTGATATGGAGAGCATGAATTGAGCAGTTTGGCAAGATTGCAAGCTAAAAGGAGGCTGTGTCATTATAGTTCTAAGTGGAAACATCCAAAAAAAAGTCACTGATATTCCCTACCATTTGTACCATAAATTACCACCAGATTTGTTGTTGTTTGTTTATCTGAAAACAGATTTGAGATGTGTTGTTTGAAATCTGTAATATGTTTTTTTTTGCCCAAAAGCAAGCACTTTCAGAATATTTTTGCGATATGACAACCTTGTCTTCTGGTAATACGCTGTTAGAGTGGATGCAGTACAGAGCTGAGCGTACTTAATATACACAGTGCCAAGGTTATTTGGAAGATCTTAGCCTAATTTATTTGACTAATAACACTATTAAGCAGCTAATAGGGCGATTTTAACCAAACTGAAATCTTCAAGTTATACAGCTTACCTCAATTATCACCTCTGTCAGATCAGAAATTATTGATGGTTGCTTTGGACTAATCCCCTTGAAATCCATACTACACTTTATTACTGCTGTTTCTGCATATTCAAAATGCCCATCACTGCAAAGGGAAAATGTCATCAGCAAACTGGAGCCTTGACAGCAGGACTGAAAGGGATGCATGCTAAAAGAAATGACAGTGATGGATACTTTAGCATAGCTGTGGCTGTTGAAGTGAGTGATGTTGGACCGAGAGCAATTTGTTGACTGATTTATTTACATTCTCATTGCCTTATCTCCAGAAGATGCTAAATTCTGCTTTAATTTGTTAGGGCTGTTTTGTTGGGGGGTTTTTATTAGTACCTTCCTCCCAAAGAAAGTTAATAAACTAATTATAGAGAGGCTGCTGAGGAAGAAGAGAATGGATATCGTCACTCTGTGGAGTTACAGAAACCTTTTGAGACATCCCTTTAGTGGCTGTGTTTGGGTAGAAAAGCCCAGTTCAGTTTTTCCTTCCTCTCTATAAAGAATATTTCTCTAAACCCTGCCATGCATTACAGTCAGCAGCAAAAATGAACCACTGGGAACGATGTAGTGAAGAGCAATGTTATGCCATTCATTAAACATATGAATACCCCTTTTCTGGATCATGATCTGTTTTTGTTTCTAGAAAGATCACATGTTCACAGCGCACACATTGTGTAGTAAAGTTTTTGAAGATGTAAATCCAAAACCAAAGGAAACACTTCCCCTAAAACACATGAAACCTGTATCATGAGAAAGACTTCTCTATCTTCCTGAGTCAAGTGGAAAAATTAAATATTATACCACTTCCCCATTGCCCCAAATAGTGGATTTGCAAACCATAAAACTGACATTAGGACTTAAAATGAACCTTTGTGATTTGGGCTTCTTGCTCCACAAAACTGCTTGAAAAGATCTTGCAAGTGAGTATTTCAGGTTCTTTTCTGTAGGCCTATGTTCTGGTTTGCATATATACCAGAAAGGATCTCATTTGATGTGAGTGGACTCTAACATTGCATCTAGCTAACTGATATGAAGCGCTTCATTCTCTATTCATCCACCAGAGATTCATCCTTCCTTCCTGAAGCTCAGAGCTTCATCCAGACAAGGTAAAAAGAGGAAGAAACCACTGTGCCCCTGCTCCTCACAGCACCTGATGGCAAACCACTTATGGCTACTTGCACATGCTCTGCATCAGGAGTGCAAGGCATTTGTTCTGTCCCATCCTATCAGAACCTATCACATCCCATTGTATTCCATTACATCCTATCCCATCACATCCCATCGCATCCCAATTCATCCCATTGCATCGCATCCCATTGCATGTCATGCCATGCCATCCCTGCAGCATGCTGCTGTGCTACAGTGAAGCAGAAAACAGAGTTGAGATATTTTGCCCCATGCAGAAGTATTTTCTCTGCAGGCTGAGAGCAACTTGCTCTCACAGCCAAAGCCTTCAAAGAGCTTGGGAAGGGGAGGATGGGAAGCCTGCCATCTGTTCACTGAGTATGATGGGCAAGAACAGCCAATTCTGCATACCTCCTTGAGTGACAGTTTTAAATGGATGTGAATAAAATCTGCAGCTGTCAGAAAAGATGAAAGCATGGGAGAATCTGGACAAAATATTAATGTGGAATATTAGATTTTAAGTTCAAGAACACTTTTTTTTTTTTTTTTTTTAGAAAAAAACCCCAAAACAGCAGGTTTGTTAAAGGCAATTTGCTGCCAGGAAAAAAAAACAACAACCCTTTGATTTATTTCTTATTTTTCAAGTTTGGTTTTTTTTTTTCCTATATCAAATTGTAAGCATTTGGTTTTACCTGATTTCAGCATTGGCCATTCCACTAGACACTCGTACATCACTTCTTCCCCAAGACTAACATATACAGTATTTTCACAGTCATATCCTACAGAAACCATTCAGTAGAATTGTCAGTTCCTCACCATGACTGTGCTTTCTTAACCATGTGTCATCCTTCAGCTAGTCTCACTTGGTACTCTACTTTTAGCACGGTGTCATCCTTTTCAAGTCAGTAGCCACAGGAATCGTTCTTGCCAAATTCTGGCATGCTGCAATAGAGTGTCATGATTCTTCAAAATATTTTACAGACACGTCCTAAGTATGTACTAGGAAAGTGAGTTGGGAAGGATCTCAAAATTATCAAGTGACAGAAATTAGCATTTTACATACACACACACACACACACACACACTCTCTCTCTCTCTTTTTCTCTCTCTCTCTCCAGTATCTGGTCTCTTACATACAACTAAATTTTTTTTTTGAGAAAAACTTAACTGTACTTAACTGCACCCTTAAACATTATGGAGGAAATCATCGTCTCGACCTCAGGTAATGAACCATGCAAGTGATGACATGTGAAGATTTATTTCCCTGGTATTTCTGTATTAGAACCAATGAAACCAAAGAGGTCTTTGTACATTCATATATATAAATTTATTTTCATTCATCTTTTAAGATTGACCTATATTCTGCAATTTATAGCAACCCTTTTACTGCATAAACTTCCAAAAGAAGGAATGAACAGTCAAAGGTGGTAAACTCTCACCAGATTAATGATGGAAATATTTTTTATGGCTTTTGAAAGAGCACAGCACATATAGAGAGATAGCAATGAAAAACAATTTGTAGGGTAGGAATGCATATACTTGGTGGGGTGGGAAGGGGAGAAGGAAATGCACATCATGTTTTTCCTGCCAGCAGGAGTTTAACAGGCTCCCTATTTTCAATGATCAAAGCCTTGAATCCCATCTTTCTATATTTGTACCAACTTTGTTTAATGCAGTGTAAGCAATTTTAGTATCAAATAAAAACTCACTTATTGTAGTGAATGAAAAAAATATCCTTCATTTTGGTTAAATTTAAGCCCCAGGGAGGGAAAAAACCTTCCCTGGGGAGGGAAAAATGTAAGAGAGGAGAAACAAGAATGCCAAAATCCAGAAGGCCAAAGCAAAGTTCACTACAGGTATGAAGAGAGTTGCAGCAGTGAACAAACAGAATGAAGCAGCAAAAAAAATCTGTGCAGGACTGAGCAAAGAAGAGCTGAGGAAGAGGAGAGCTAGAAGAGCTTAGTTTCAGCACTACAAAGTGTCTCCTCTTGCATAATTCCTGCTGTGCCATTGTTAGTAGAGGAGCACCACTGCAGCAAAACAGATCCCTGAAGCATCAAGACTTCTGGCTCCAGCTGGGAAAAGAAAAAAATTTAAAATTCTGCAATATCTGTCTAAACTTTGAGCTGAAACAAAGGAAATCTGTGAAGTCTACAAGTTTATTCACAGCGTGTGAACTTAAAAGTTTGTTTTATTCTTGCAGCATCGGGGCTTATTGGAAAGTATTTGAAGAAACACCTGAAAAATTGTAGCTCAGAAAATCTGGAAATGCCGCAGTTCATTCTTCAAACTTTTTCTGCATATTATCTTTCTCTCAGAAATGCTGAAAAAAGCCCAGCTGTTGCTGAGTCACTCTGGCAAGGAGGTCTGTTACTTCTAGCTAGAGCATATAAGGCACATCATTAGCTTTTGGACGGTCTTAGATGTTAGTTTCTAGAAAACCTATGAACAGGCACAGACATTGTTACAGCTTTTGAGTTATCAAAAAAAGAAATTAAAAATTCGTCCTATGAAGGGACTAATTTGGTCACCAACTAGAGGGATATGGTAGTGGCAGGACAAGAGATCAACCTAACTCACATATGGAAAATAGCTTTGAGATGAAAGCAAACCTGTGCAGTCCAAGCTGCCTATAAGCTACTTTATGCAGAAATCTCATAGCTCTCACATATTTAATACAGCTCCACAAGGATTGTATTATAGGCTCCAAGAGATTCAGATAATTAAGAGCCTTTGTTTACAACAGGCATGTGGGGGATTGCATTCCGCCAGAACCTACCAAAACTCCAGGATTTCTAAACTTGGGAGAAACATTGACCACTTTAATTTAGGTATTTCTTCCTCAGTTGATGTCAAATGCTTAAATTTACTGTCATACATTGTTACAAGAACACCTAGAATTTCCTTGTGACATTTGATACAATTGTCCTTTCTGAATTGGGAATAATTGAACTGAGTTAGAGAACATATCTTCTAGTCTCTACCTAGAAGCCAAATAATAGGTCATTCTTATGCCCTAAGGCAAAAAAAGGGAAGATGTACTTCTACCACATGCATACTTCACAACTCATTCTAACCTTTGGTTTTCATCATAAATTTTTTTATTATATTTTTCACTTTCAAGTTCGTGAATGGGACTTGGAACCAGAAGTGCTTGAAATATAATGAGTAATTTTGTTCACTTGATATTTCCATCTCAGTTTTGTGATTTACATGTCTCAGTTAATCCTGAGAAGGCTGGGATAAATGTACAAGCTTTTGAATGTTTATCCAGAGGAATCCAAATAAAATATAGTGGACTATTAATGGGAAATGGATTCTTTCTCTAAAAACAGCTCTTCTTGCTGTAGCACTCTGATATGACAGAAGCACCAGCTGGGGTAGCAGAACGAATTACATGACCTGCTGATTCATAATTTTATGGCTGAATTTCTGAGATATATATATCACTATATTTCTCTATATATCAGTGTCCTTTCTTATGGAGTGCAAACGATAAATAGCATGTGTGTTTATGTCGCAAATACTGACAGAACAGTCAGGACAAAGGAGAAAAGTAGAAAATCAAAGAGCAGGGAGTTACTCAGAAGAAAAGTCATCCTTAGAGTTGAATGATAAATTTAAATGAATAACACGCAATTTAGATCAGAGTTCATCTTTGGTGAAAACCCTGTGTTTAGAATATGATGGTGACATCAGAGCAGTTAAGCCTCTAGTTTATCAGTCTGAATAAACACAACAAATATCTTTGGTTTCTGCTTTTTGCTTGACTTTTTATCCCCGTGCCCAGCTTTCATATGTTTTATTGGCAATTTATACAGTTAGCAGAAGACATGAAAGCCTTAGCAACAAGATCTTCTGATGTACAAACAAAATGCATTTAATTTGACTCAGTGTATTACAAGCATTATAATCCCTCTTCTGATTTCAACATGATCGACTAATCTCATCTGCTCAGAGGGATAAGCCTTGTCTCAGCCATGATGACAGGCTTAGAGAATGATAAAAATTAGGGCATTCTCACAGATTATATACTGTAACAACAGATAAGGCTTATGAATAAAGAATTGACTACAGGTGGTTATTTGTAGAAATGTACTAGATTAAGGGGTTAATGTTAGAGAGGTACAATGTCATTCGTAGCTAAATCATAGATACACACAAGTGTGGGAAAATCTTTCTCGCCTGTGTAAACATCAGGGGAGATGAAGCAAATTTCATAGCTCATTTCACCAGTAGTCAGAATGAGCAAGTACGTTCTCAATAAAAGGATAACTCTAATTTGCACTCTAGAAGTTCAGTTTGATATCTACTTGGGTAAAAATGAGAGGAAAAAAAAATGGCCTAGGATGAGATGGCAAGGGAAATACTTTTTTTTTTCCCCCCAAACTGACTAAAATGCTTCAATTTAGTCTGCTGTTGTTCCCAGGTAAATTTAGTGCTTGTAATTCTTCTGTTTGGGTTTGTAAAGAACATATGGTTCGACAATAATGGAGGAAGTGCATGAGGCAAGGGGTAAGCTTTCTAACCATTGAGCAAGACCGCTATATACACACATCTTACCAGCAAATGCTAGCCTTGGGTGATTAAATCTCAGTGCATTGCTGCGAAAAAGTAATGAAAGCCATATAGTAACAATGCAGGAAATGCAATTACATGCCATCTGCATGCTAGATTCACATTCAATCTTCCTGGAAAAAAACCCAACAAACCAAACCTGACACACTCCTTCAATCTGTTAAGCTTAAGTAAATGAGAGGAAAAAGTAAGTAACAATTCTTTTTGTACCACTATATGAATGTTTTATCCTGGCTTTGAAAAATGCTTCCTTTGTATCATCGTAATATCATGCGAATCATACTGATTTGCAGGCACTTCACGGAAACATCAGTGGAGCAAAGGATTAGGTGATCTCAGTGTGACACAAATGATATAAAATAATATTAATTTATTAATATTAATAAAATATTTATCAAAACGAGTTATGAATTTTATACTATACAATTACAATATAGTGCTAATTATAATTGCAGCCTTTCTTGATTATTATCATTTACCAGATATTCTCTTTACAAACAAACAAAACCCCAAAAGATCATGCTTCTAGCTCCTCTGCTTTTAATTCATAAGCAGTGTGGAAATTTTTGTATTGGGACTTTAGATTCTGAATACCTCAAATTAAGAAAGCAGAGTCCCGTATAATACTTATTTGTGTGAAAAGTAAGTTTGTTTATTCAGTGATTGCTGAAATGAATAGGTGACTGCAATCCTGGATGCATATATTTTTATACAAAGTTAAAGATTGTAATATTTAAAAGCAAACAATAAACAGGATTGAATTATTTCTCAGAATGAATGACCATAATAGCAATGATAATTTGAGTTCATAACAATATTGTTTCACACCCATAATCTGCTGTGAGTAGATTTAGAGGTAGGGGCTGACATTATTAAGAGTTTACGTTTAAACCACTTGAACTTAATGCAAACTGAATGAGCAAGCTGGGGAAAACAAATACCCATTTTGTTTCCATAGGAACTCCTCCCACAGAAAGCTGCCACCAAATGCTCATTGGCAAGTAGAAACCCACACGTAAAGCATGTACAGCAGCACGCATCCCCCTGTTGCTACCTGTTTGCTCACCAGCCGGCATGTGCAAACCAGCCTGTGAAGAGCCCTGGAGAAGTGATACAGCAGACAGCAATAGGCACGTCAGTTCGACAAACTAGGTGTGCCACTTATCCAGAATAATTGATATGTACTGCTGGGAATGTGTTCCCCAGCAATCACCCTACTTAAAATGTGCACGTCGTCTTTCTAGGATGCCAATTAAGTGTATCCTTCTGTAGTCGTTGACACTAGATTAAACCTTACAGTTTAAACAAACATTAGAACTGCATAAACCAGAAACAGCATGACACGTCTGACATTTTCCTGGCTCTTATGGCATTACATCACTATGCCACGACTCAAAGTCATGATGCAGCATTTTCCTAAAGGACATCTGCTTTAATATGCATCATGTACAGTGACACCACATTAACACAATTTCTTACTATGGAAATACCTGTAAAGACTTTTTTTTAAATAATGGGAAAAAAATGTAAGGAAAAATAAATGGAATCAGGGCTGCAGGTTGATGATAATACTGTAAAAACATTGCTAAAATTCCTTAATTGTCTCATCAGTTTAACATAGGTATGAGCATAGGGGTCATCTAACTGGATAAGAATGTGACACTAGAAACATGGAAATGGATCAATACTGAGTATTAAAGAAGTAAAAATTCAAAAGCATCATTTTCAGGCAAAGCTTGGAAGAACTTGGTGAAATATGAAGTCTGAGGAAAAGAGTCTGTAGCATCAGTATAATTTTAATATAATTTTTGTTCAATTGAACCAAAAAACTGAAAGCGTATCATCCCTGATACATTGATAACATCTGTTTGTGGTAACTCTGGTACATAAAAGTCTTGCCACTTTGTAACTGCAAAAAGAAAATCATGCATCTTAAATTAAGTTTTAAGAACTGGTTTATAGCAGAGGTGACAGTCCCAGACAGTTTCTGGTTCTAGTGCTCTGTCAAAAATTTTGCAGGTGCACCCGCTTTTTGGCTCATGGATGAGAAAGTAGGCCCTGGGGGAAGAAGGGGTGAAAATACAGGAATATCTTGGACCCTTATCTTTGGATGTAAGTGAAAACGGAAAGCACAACAGATCTTCAGGCTGCTGAGGTTGATTTAAGACACTTTTGTTCACCCAGATTCCTGAGGTCTTTCTTCAACATTGTATCTTTACCCTCTGTATTGGTTACCAACTGTCCCAACAGGTAGGAGTAGTTGGGGAGAGGGTATATCGCGCTCCCATTACCTTTCCACTAGCTGCTTCTTTTATGCTCGATTTGAGAAGGTAGGGATCACTAAGAAACTTGCACTTAAAACCTTAAACATAGGAATGATCTTTCATGAAAATGGCCATACATCCTTCAGGACTACTGTTCCAGTAGTTCATAACAGCATGACAGCTTAGGAAACTCAGTGTAATTTTGCCAACAATCTTATGAATTAACAATTCATTTAAATATGACTGCATGCCGAAAACAGATTCAGCAGAAACATGTTTGGTTGTAGCTTATCTCAAAAATACTCCACAACACCTCAGTTCACAAGTAAAGGCATCTTTCCCTTCTGTGTATTATAAAGACAGCACAAAAGAATTTGACTAGCATAAAAGTGGATGATCCAGGAGGTAAAATCTAGCTGTTGTAGTGTGCCGTAGCTACTTTGACTAATTAAATCTCAGAACATGAACAAAGCTATATATTTTTTATTATAGTAAAATGTTATAGAATGCGTTAGGTCAGAAGGGACATTTAAAGGTCATCTAGTCCAACCCTCCTTCAGTATGCAGGGGCACCTTTGCTAGAGCAGGTCACTCAAAGCTCCATCAAGCCTGACCTGGAGGTGCAAGAAACTCAGTCAGACTGCTACAAGTGACGGTAATTTAAATTCCACATCACCTGAAAGAAACTACATCTGTAGCAGGATAAGTTTTTAAGTCCTCCCCTGATCTGTCTCTCCAGCTGTGACTAACACCAGACAAGTATCACGCAGAGCTCACATGTGAAGTAAAGGAAAGTCTGAGTTCTGCATTAGCTCACTGATACCTCTAGTGAAAGCTAGGCCTAAATATCAGTTACAACTATGTCTTGCTGCTCTTTAAAGTTTGAAAATAAGACATGCTCTGTCTTCCAAGATCTTGCCACAAAACATCAAACTTCTCGTGTAAAGAGAAGATGGCTTGTTATATATCTGAAAATTTTATTCAGCCCTAAAGACTTTTGTTGAGGGTATAAAATGAGTAAGAATGTCTATAGGGAATCATCATCTGTTTGTGGCAGGCAAGAAATTCCAAAAATGTTTAGTCTGTTCTGCTCTGTGCTCCTGCAGAAAAGGTTGTATTTCCTTTTTCAGTGCCCATAATCTTTTTAGAACCTTTTCTTTATTGAGCCCATAAACATCACAGTGGAGCTGCAAATCATCATAGTCTGCAGAAACTCCATCAAGGAAGCTACAGAGTAAATGATGCTGAAAAGTTGATGTTCACAACAATAGGCAGTCAACTAACTTTGTTATCCTACGCATGTTATCTGAGGTATTCAAAAATAATACAGAGGACTGTATGATGGATGACATGGTCTCAATATGATCTGGTCGATCCACAGGAACAAGATTCATGAACCTTAAATAAGTACATGTTCTCTACCACTGTTCTTCACTAATACAATTTTGCTGTCACTGTCTTCTAATTAGGCAAGTGCCTTCAAAATGTCTTAATGACAAAATCAGTGGCTTTTCTCATCTTTGGAATACATTGCCATGCCTGAAGAAGAAAGTAAAATATGAAACTATTAAAATTGTTAGAAAGTTACACAAAGGAATGAAGATGATCAGAACAGAAAACATCTTCTACTTTACTAAGAACTCATGTGTCATACAATATTTCAGTGATTAAACCTTTGTAATAATAGAACTAGAAGCAAAATCAGCTTTTTCACATTCATTGGCTGCTTTGGGTTTTATCTTTCCTTTTCACAATCTGCTGTTACATTTGGGATATATTCAATTATCATTTCAGAAACTGTAAATGTCTTTTTCTATTGTGCTGGTCAACAATCATAAGAAGTTGGTGGAATTATCCATCTATACATTCAGAATAATTTTTTTTCTCACAGATTTAACATGGTTTGTTACATATTTTATAACTGTTAGATTTTATGTTGTCCAAATCATGAATGAATATATATGTCTGAAGATATAATAATTACTGGAAGACAGTAGTACAAATATAAGTGAAGCAATAACACCGTTAATATGTTTGCTACTCAGAGCAACAAATGGATAAAAAGACATAAGAGCCAAGGCACTTCCACAGTGCAATATACATGTTTATAGGTTACAAATTAAATTGCCACCATTTGCCAGCAATAACTTCATGGTGATATAGAGAATCACCAATTTTCTGAGATACAGAGCATACAGCAATTGTTGAGGTACACCAATTCCTCCTATATTTGAGGAGAAAAAAAAAAATAAAATCACAATTTGGTGGTGTCCAGTGTGTGTGGATGGAGAATTGTGCATAAAATGTCAGCAACTTCTTGCAAAAGATCAAATAAAAAGGAATACATAGTTCCCTTTGTAAGCATTCTAAATAAATACATGGCTCTAGATAATTTGAACCAGGAAAAAAAAGTTAATTTCTATCCTAAAACTTTAGCAAATGATATATCTGTAGTTTCACTAAAATATCCCTTTGGATGGAGGCAGAATTTTGCCTTAATGGTTCTTTCAGAAATTTGATTGCATGCAGAGGCAATTCTCAAGGTATCATCAGACAAAAGGAAAGAGAGGAACATGCAGGCATCTATTATATAATTAATCTCTTGGCCTTGTCAGATGGAGCACAAGAGGACAATAAAGCATAGACCTGCGAGTCTAATAAAATGTTTATCTCATTCATGAACAAAAAAATACCAGATATAGTTAAGTTGAGCCCAGAGCAAGAAATGTTGTAAAAAAAGCAGCAGTAGAAAAGTGCATGGGAGCGCCTTTTATGAAAGTTGCTGATCAGACCAAGTATGATAACAGTAATTTATGATGCATATCTTTGTCCATGAAGAAATTTGCTTGTACTGTCAACTTAGAACCACGTTCAGTCAACATCATACAGAAAAAATTGTATAAGAAATTTCAGGTTTATTACCAACCTTTTGAGACAACTGTCTTCTTCCTACTACAGAAGTTTCAAAGTTTTCAACCTTCAAAATCAGTACTCCTGCAAGAAGAATGTAATGTAATTTCAGATATTTAAACAATTTTAAAACTTTATTGCCAGCAGTTATAAACTTTGAGGAATCATAGGGACAGATCAAAGACCTGAAAATCATCTTAAGTCATCTACATCTGGGAAGGTTAAGAAAACAGCTGTATTACAGTTGTCACAAGGCTGAAGATCATGCCTTTATTTTTCAGATAACAGTACTCTGGCACCTTCCTCAGTCCTCTGTCTAGCTCTTAAACGTGAACATGAAAATATATATTTTTAATATGGATTAAATATGTGTATTTCTCAAAAATATTTACTGAGAGGCCACAACTCCCACCTTTCAAAACCATTCCGATCCAAAGTAGCAGCAAGCATTGAACCCTGTGCATCAGAGCATGACTGTTAATCTTCTGTGGGCATATGATGAACCAAAACGGCAAAGGAGAAAAATAAAGGTAAATTCAGGTGTTGGAAAAGGAGGTAGATTACTAATAGTCAGTTACACTAAGCTACTACAATTACGTGGTTTAACACCAATTATCTGAAGTATATAAGTACTCAGTGATGAAAACTGTTGTCTAATTGGTTTGGCTGGAAGAAATGTGGTCACCAAAACCACTCTATCATTCCTCCTGCTCAGATGGACAGGCGAGACAAAATGTAACAAAAGGTTCACGAATCGAGGTAAGGACAGGGAGAGATCACTCACCAATTGCCATCACAGGCAAAACAGACTCAACTGGGAGACAGCCCTCCACTAATTTCTCCAATGTGAGTCCTTCTTATGGGCTGCAGTTCTTCACCCACTGCCCCAGTGTGGGTCTCTTCCATGCGGTGCAGTCTTTCAGGAACAGACTGCACCAATCTCGGTCCCCCATAGAGTCACAAGTCCTGCCTAAAGACCTGCTCTGTCTTGGGCTCCTCTTTTCATGAGGTCACAGGTCCTACTAGGAGCCTGCTCCAGAGCAGACTTCCCATGAGGTGACAGCCTTCTTTGGATGCATCCACCTGCTCTGGCATAGGGTCCTCCATGGGATGCAGTTGGACAGCATGCCTCACCGTGGACTTCCCCACAAGCTGAAAGGGGAATCTTCACTCTGGTGCCTGGAGCACCTCCTCCACCTCCTTCTTCACTGACCTTGGTGTCTGCAGAACTGTTCCACTCTCATATTCTCATTCCTCTCCCAGATGCTGCTGTTGTACAGCAGGTTTGTTGTCCCTTTCTTATATACGTTATCCCAAAGGTGCTACCAAATGTCACTGATTGACTTGGTTTTGGCCTACAGTGGGTCATCTTGGAGCTGGGTGGCATCAGCTCTATTAGACAAGGGGAAGCTTCTAGCAGCTTCTTGTAGAAGCCACCCCTGTAGCTCCCCCTGCAACCAAAACTTTGCCACGCAAACTCTGGAGAAGGTAGCTATCACGTGCTTGCAGTCCCTTGGATGGAGGACAGCTGCTGCAGCATGCTGGAGACCTTGCAGAACTGGGTGTCTAGGGGGACTTCACATTGAATTTGTGTTTATTACAGCAAGCCTTTACCATTCCTAGAATGGTTCTGTCTCAGTGGTAAAAAGTGAACCTGCAGTCACTGAAAACTGAAGTCCCATGGAGACATGTTGCTGCTATTTGTAGACTTGTAGACTTAACCAGGTAGACTTTGAAATAAGCTTCTCTATTTTTTCAGACCATGCATGAAGCTCAGCGATTATATGCCAGGTGATTCTACATTTGGTATCTAACAAGAAACAAGAAATCACACATTTTCAAAAGGAAAAATAACCCTTAACATCTTGTCTTCATTTGCTTCAGGCTTCTATGCCACAAAGACTGAGCTGCTTGTTTTCAATTAGAAGTTGGTTCTACTACCAAGTCACTTGCTAACTTCTTGATGTATTATTGTATCATTAAAAGCAGCAGATTAAAAAATTAATTATTCTGTTATAAATGAGGAAGGCATTAGAACAATATGAATGCTCTCACGTGCCCAATAAAATAATAACCAAAAAACCTATAATGCTTCTAAAGCAGAGCAGTGATTGTATGCTTATTGTTGCCAAGGGTACAGCAATAACATATGTGCTTGGCACAGTGGGGTCACTGACCAATCTTCAGAGCATTGATATAATTACTTTGGCAAATGTAGTGTAACTGCAGGAAATTAAGTTCTTTAGATGGAAGAAGGAAATACATCACTAAAAGTAGTACCTAACAAAGTTTACAAAGACATTACAAAGATTTGGGAGCACTAATATAAAGAATCAGCACAGAAAATTTCCAGATTCATTTCTATCAAGAGCATAATTTCATAGTGTGAACTTAGCCTCTGTGCTTTCCCAAGATCCATGTGCATCAACTCGTCAACCCTGTAGTCAGATTCCATCTGTGTACTCAGACCAGAGAGACAAAGAGTTGATTATCTGATTACAGATTTGAAAGAAACAGTGGGGGTAAACAGAAAAGCTTAAGAACTACTCACAGATATGCAGATTTCTAAATCTGCTAAGAAGACATTTGAAACTGTCAGAAATTTCCAGTTTTACGTTTGGCATGATGGACTCAGAGCTGCAATGCAGCTGCAGTGGTGCCACAGTGAGAAGCACAACCTCAAATATGTTAATTTCACTTTCCAGTGTTGCAAAACTGGAATCTGCACTGGCTACACTGAACCCCATTTTGGGGTGTACCCACACTTCCTAGCTTTTAAACAGCATTAAAACCCCCCCCACCCCAAAACCAAATACCAACGACAGAGAAAATTTGCCTCTTTATCTAAACCATAGTTACCTAAATAGTCTGATATGATCCATCACTAAAATATTCCTATGTAAATCTGAGGTGCCTGGTTAAAGACAGTGTTTTAGGTACTTTCTTCAGAGAGGAGTCTACCAAGAAGGTTCATCTTAAAAAAAAATTCATTCTTGAAGGGATGTCACCTGATCTGAAACCCACTTAAATAGGACAATATTAAGAAAAATATTATATACCACTTAACCTTTTAATAAAAAGAAAAGAAGTTGACAATTCCCCCCTCAAAGACTAGAAGGTGGTGCAGCTGTTGATTATGCTGGCAGCTGACATACTTTGTTTATTTCTTCCAAATCCATTAAAAAAAAACCCTGTAGACAAATATTACTCTTTCTAAGGGAGGGAAAACTAAATTTGATAGTGCTTACCAGGTTGTTTTTTTTTTTTGCATCAAGTTCCAATTAGAAATAGAGCAGAACAATTTTTATCCTCAGGTGTTAAGCAAAAGTTTGCATGGAAATCCATGAGAAATCAGTGATTGTCTGATTCGCATATTGTCCCATAGCTCCAACCATGTCCATGAGCACAAGAGTCCCAGCATATAAATTAGGCTTCCAGTGCCATATTTAAGTTATTCATTTATACATTATGTTCAATTTTCTATCAAAATACATATCAATCAGAAATAATAACACTGTATTAATTTAAAAAGAAAAAACAAACCCCACCATTCCTCTGTTCTTTTATTTAATCTATTTGAAGACAGGATAGTGCAGTATTCTTCATTTCACGTGTAGTTAGTTTTGGTGGGGTTTTTTTAAAATAAAATATTACTAATGCAACAGGGAAAAAGAGAAATGTCTCCCCCTCCCACCCCTTGGTGTGACTTTCAAGGCTACAAAATGTGCCAGATTAAGACCTTAGAGATGGAAATGCTGTTTATCCACAGGGCATGTTCAGCACTGCCAACAGCTGTGCGACTTTTCCCAAACAATGTTCCTCAACGATGACTTGAAAGGACCACAATTAGGGGCAGGAGAATAGTTTAATTTCCATGCCCATTCAATCCTTGGCTTCTCTGCTGAGCCTGCCAACTATTGCCAATTGCAATGGTGGATTTTGTGACATGGACACTTGTCCACTAGGAACTGGACTGAGGCTGCAATCCAAGGTAATTATTTTCACTCACTATTGACCTGAGAAGTTTCAAACAAGGAAATGTTGAAGCTTTTCTTGCTCAACCAATGTTACCACTGTAGCTGTGACAGCTGAAGTGTTCCCTGACAATTTCAAAAACATTTTAATATTTTAAAATTTTTTTAAAGCCTCCATACCAGTTAATTTGATTACCAGTAAAAATACCGAAACAATAAAAAAACCCTTTCGATCATACATCAGAAATGCATATTTCAATTTTTTTTATTTGTTTTTTTAAAGAACTGTACACCTTGTGATGCAACACAGGATGAAAATACTAAGATCTGCTTTCATAATCAGCTTTTCATAATCATAGCCACTCATCCTTTCCCCTCATATCTGAAGAGCTTGTGGGGGTTTCTTTGCCCCAGGATGCAAATGTGGAAAAAGTAATTTTCATGTCATTTGCACGCGCACGGGAATATATATACGTACACATGTTTAAATTCTGTACTTAAGTAACTCATGAGTAATTTTGCAATGATGAGGACAAAGATATAGCAAGAATGCATAGCTCTGTCTGACCTGGGAGTGTAAGTAATCCTGGCTTGCACTTAGATGGGAACCCAAGGGGCCACAGGCATAAATCAAGAATTAATAATTAGTGAATAGGTATCATTTAGCTCCAATGTTTTTAAGCTAACTTGCAGGGGAGGGGAGAATAATTAAATAATGCACACTGTATTATCAGACTCAAGGGATAAATGCAACGAACAGAAAAAAAGCCCAAACAACTAAAACCCTGAAAAATTAGAAAGAAATAAAATACAGTGGTGAGGTAAGACTTCTCTGGCCTTGCTCCCAGTTTGGGACAAGAAGGGAGAAGAACAGATCTGACTGCACAGATCCCTCTAGTGGCAGCGACAAAAATGGGAATTTGGGTAAACTCGAATGAGCAAAAGTCTTTCGGAGCCAGAAGACGTGTTTGGAGCACAGGACTCTGCGGCAAGGGAACCTGCAAAGCAGGGATGGGAGCTGTTTCTGCAGAGAGGCTGCCCGATCCCGGCGGCATCTTGGGGACCCGGTTTTCTGTCCCAGTTTGAAGAGCACAGAAAGGAATGTGTGGGAGGCCATGGGGTAGGGGAAGCAGGACACAGAGCAGGCATGCAGTCCTTTGCGTTACTCAGCTGGAGTTTGTTACCTTTTTGTGTACTTTCATTGATGTGCAGGTATCCACATCTATTTGCAGCACACTGAAGAATACATTTTGCCTTGTTCCCCTACATGGCGTATTCCTTGTCTCTTTTTTCCTCTATAGATATGAACTACTGCATGCTAAAGCATGAGCTTGTGAACATTGAGGTATGCCAAATGAATGTGGAGCCAAAGAAGAAAAAGGTGTCCCACCCTGCAAAACCACCTGAACTGAAAATGAAGGCCAGTTCCTTGCCTTTAGACTCATAAAGATTCAGGGCAATAAAGGTATAATCTCACTTTCCAACAAGTATATTTGTTGACAAAACTCACCCTGAAAGTTTATTGTGCTTTCATACGTCACATCTGCTCTTTGCCTTATTGTGCTACTTCAGACCATTAGCCATTCTGCAAATACAGAAGTGTATAGAAGATACAGAAATCAGCCTGCCACCATTCTGTCAAGGATGTTTTTAGAAGTGTGTTCTAAAGGGAGCAAGAGGCAAAAATGAAAATATCTGGGATATAATGGAGAATGTATTTTGCAAGCTTATATCATTAAATGCGCAATAAGTTTGTAATTTCACTGTAAATTATACAATTATTTCTATTTTGTCTAAAGTAATTTTCTGAACCTGGAATGATTCATGGAATTAACTCTACAGTGTGACTGCCTTCAATAGCTAATACAGAACTAGGTGAAGTAGAAGATCCCATCAGATATCAGTTACTGAGTTCACGTTGACATACATTTCTGTAGTAAATCTACATTTCTGCCTCCTGTGGAGATATTTCCCTCTTTCTTTATACATTTTTACTGAAGTTACTCCTCTTGAGATATTCTTAAAAATTTCTGAAAGTCAATTACAAAATCAGCCTAGAGGAAGGCTGCTTCTGCACTATCTTAAATCCTAAAAAATTTTGAATTATGTTTCTTGATAATTCAGTATATTGTTTATGGAAGTCTTCAGTTTCAATCTGCTGTAATATACAGACATTTTCTACCAGGATTCAAAGAGAAATCATAAAATATCCTTAAGGTGAGTTTAGTTGCTTGAGAAACATAGAAACATTTAGGTTAGAAAAGACCCTTAAGATGATCAAGTCCAACCATTAACCTAATGCTGCCACTGAGCACCGGAATGGTGACTCAACCACTGCCATGGGCAGCCTGTTCGATGAACCTTTTGGTGAAGAAATTTTTCCTAATTTCCAATCAGGAAAATTTCACTAATTTCACTGGACAGGGTCACAAAGTTTCAATAGTAGTCCCAAGGAGCAGAAATAGTACAGAGGGACCGTGCTGGGGGGGGGGGTGTTGGCATTTTGGCCCTGGGCATTGCTGAGCAAATCTGTACTTCAGCCCTCATTAAAGCGAGGGGCTTGGGGCTGGGGTCACCCTGAGTCACAGCTACACCATCAAAATCCCACCCCCAAAAGGGGCCAATGTTTCTGTTTCTGGTCGAGGCCACTGGTTAATGTGTATAGGAAAGCTGCTGCATGGATAGGGGAAAGATGGAATGGACCCATTCTTCTTTTTCCTCCTTTTAGATCTCAGTGCCATGTCCTGTTCCCAATGCCTACTTGATTGATTGCTCAACAGAGGAACTATGCTTTCCCCCTAGACAATGGTGCAATTGAATGTCATGTGACCAGACTCCATTATATGACTCATGCATGTATCAGATTTAATGTATTTCTGGAAGGTTTGTTTTTTAAATGTTCCCAAATACTTATTATGAACAAATTATTTAAAATCTCTTGAAGTACAACATCGTAACCATGTATTTATGATTTTTTTAAGAACAAAATATCTTGGCCAGGCTATTATCTATTAATGGCCTTATAGATGCGGTCTGATATACTTCAATCCTTAAAGGAATGTGGTCTTTGTGTTGTATCAAATGGGGTCACAGTAAAAGATCTTTAGGCATCTATACAGTAATCACACTGCAATAATGCCACTGCCTATAACTGACCAAATTTTTTTTCAGGGCCATCGTGGCATCTATTGTCTTTTGACTGCCATTTCATTAGTGCTTTTCTTGAATACAAAGGGACGATCTTTCATCATGTAAACACATGTGGTAGCTTATAGAAATATTTTTCTTTTGTTTCAGCTCCATTAAGTCTTTTAATTGAGAGGAGATTTTGGGAAACTTTTCGTATATTACTAGAACTCATTTTTAACAAACAAAATGAAATTGCTTCGTGTGGTTTTTTAATGAGAAACTAACTAGATATTATTGCTTTTGTAAACAAGCCACCATTACCTTTCCTTGAGCTAGTGAGACAGGCAAAGAATTTAAACCTAATCACAAACAAGCAAATGCAGATAATATAATAGAGTGCATAACTGTATTGGTTTTTCGCTTTTAGGTTAATATGGCAAGTTTAACACATTTTATTATTATATCGTATTTTTTTGACCTGGAAAGAAAGTCCTGTGCTCTGCTAAAATCAAAAATATTTCCCTTAGATTAAAGTATAAAACTTGTGTAAGAGGAAAAAAATAATTCTTGAACAACTTTATTTCTTTTTAATATGAGTGAAGATGTCAATTTTTCTTCTGAGATGGTGTTAAAAAACAAATCAAACCTTTTTAGATTTTTGATACATGAATGTTCAAACTGATGAGTTCCTGTTTTCTCTAACAGCATTATGAAATAACAATGATTTTGACTGCAAAAAGGCCTGCATTTTCCAACTGTAGTGCAGACAGCTCCACATTCTGTTGTATATTGCACATGCGACATAATACAAAGATTTCTTCAATATGTTGCTTCACACAATTAAGCATCTCTTTAATGAAGAGAAATTACTGAGCTGGTGTAAGGACTAAATACACACACACATATATATATAACATTTATCTAGAAAACTTGTGATAGACCTGCTCATTTTTGGTGTTCTATGATTTTGTTTGTGCTCTTTTTACACAGCTGCTTCATTAAGTCTGACTGAGACCAGTAACAAGAGTCAGAAGTCAAACAACAGGACACTTTGCAATGAAAAAAAAAAAGTTTTATTTTTGATACATTTTTGAGAGTAGTTTCGTCATCTGGCACTTCTTATTTCCATGTAGTGGATCAGGAAACAGGGAATGGTAGTCCTCTGCTGCCTGGAAGGCAATAGGCAAGAGATGCTCATGCTGATTTTTGTAAAGAAGTACTGCATGCATTTTCACTGCTAAACAAATTAGTAATAAAATGAGACATACCATGTTAATGAGAGATTGCTGAGAATTAGAACTGCTTCCTTTCCAGGACAGGAACAAGCTGCTTTACAGTCATCTCCACTTCTTTCTCTTTTTCTCTCATTTTGGAGTCAGAGGACGTTCACTGTGGATCACAGCACTGCAGAACAAGAGGATCCCATCCCAGGTAGTGCAGGGGTTTCTGTGTTTCAGAGTAATGGCACAGTGCACAATGCCACGTTCTAAAACTAGCCCTTCTACCAGGTTTTCAATTTCAAAGCCCAGTTTCTATCTTTAAGGCAGAAAAAAAAGTATCTTTTTATGCTGGCCATATTATGCATGTGAATCTGTAAACTTCTTGAAACAGTTTAAAGTATATTTAGATTTTAATACCATAAAATTTTTGAATGACATTTCAAGGTGTCATTTTACAATAGAACAGTCACCATAACTAGGAAACAAAAATCCAGAATGTCTCATTATCACCTCTATCAAGCTGTAAAAATAAAAATGAAAAGTAGACATTTAGTGACAGAAAGCTCATGGTTTGCCAGGTTCATTAAGGAATCTGATAGCACAACTGGTAAACAGATTAGATATCAGAGTCCCAAAATACTATGAATATCAGTTTACCAGATTTTGAGAGCAATGTTTTTGTAATCCTTCTTGTTGAAAGGCAAAAAATCCCTTTTTATGAAATGCAAGCTTAAACTGTTTTTTAAAATTCTTTCACATTTACACTAGCAGATTGCAGGTGGAGAGTAAGCTTAGCTAGAAAACTTTACACTTACACACTAACAAATGCACAGAGGCTGGTTTTAGCAGATGTGTTTAGGGCATTTGCTCAGGTGTCCTCACTTTTCAGATATGCCCCCCGTCACAGCAGGAAACAAGTGATGGCTGAGGGTGTTGGAGGGAGCTGGCTGAATGTGCCGGGAGGCAGCACTGGATCATAGCCTGGAAATCTGCAACTAGGTTGCACAAGCAGATATCCATGATAATAAAATATGTCCATTTTCCATAGGACAGTAGAGAGCAGCCCTTCTCACAATGCAAGAGCTGTGCTGCATCATCCACCACTCACTTTCTCCATGTGGACAGCCTTGAGGATGGTGTCCCTCAAACCCCTCTAGCATGAAATCCTACCTGGGAAAAAGGACTTTGATAAACATACTTTAAATCCAAAGCACTGACAAGGGACAGAGCTGCTGTGATAAAGCCTCAAGTTTTTAAACTATGTACCCCAGCTTTTCCCTGTGCAGAATTTGCCAGAGCTTTCTGTATCTCATGCCTGAACATTGCAAATTAACAAGCATGTAAGAAATAACAAAGTGTTTGTTAAGATGCATGTCCTGAACAGTCAGAGAAACTAATTCAAACTGATTTCACTTTGACAGCAGCATCTGTGCTGCTCAAAACCACCAGGCAAGTTTCTGTGCCAGGGAAACTCAGTATACCTCCTGGCCCAGGGAGACTGAGAAAAGTGACTTCAGCCTACCTTTATGCCTGGAAGGTAACAGACTGCTGTAGGGGCTGCCTTAATCAAAAGCATAAATTAAGAAGCTCTGAAAGCTGCTATGATACACATACAAACTCAGATGATGTTTCTACGCAGCAGCTTTGCAGCCCACAGCAACTGAGGATCCCCTTACAGGATCATACTAGAAAGGCCATGCAGCTCCCAAAAGCAGTCCTTATTTCCTGAAAACTTCAGTCCTAGGAATATCACTGTCTTGATATAAACAGAGATTCGACAGCCTTCTTTACTAAATGGGAGGGGGTGTAAATACCTAATGGAGTGAATTTTCCAAATAGATAATACGTAAAATAACATAATTTATCTGCTTAGGTTGTTGTCCAAATACTGCAGTTTGTTATTAAATTGCCACATGAATCTCAGGCAGAATGCCTTCCAAAGTTTTAACTGGGAAATGTAATTAAAGCAGGCCTAGCTGGCCAAATTCCCTAAGCGATCATTAATTAGAGCTCTCAGGGCAGACATCTGATAACTTCATCCCAACAACCTGGAAAGGTGGCAGAATTAAAAAGATAAGAGGTGATGAAACATGATTGAAATCCATAGCATGCTTTTAAGTATCTCATATGGCTGCAGTTCTTCCAATATTGCTATGTCCCAGTCTGTAACTATTTCTAGTGTATTAATCATGATACAATGGCGGATAATAACATGCTATTTATAGTAGTTTGGCTTAGTTTTGTCTTGGGACTTGTTGTTTGAAGTTTGGGGATTTTTTGAGGGAAGAGGGTTTGGGTTTTTTTCATATTTTCCACTTCAAAGCCTGTTACAGTACATATACATGTATATGTGCATTTCGTTTATTACTTCACCTTATCCATAACGCAAATCTTTTTCTCAAAATATAATGAAAACAATATTGAATATTCTACAACCAACTCAACACATAACCCTCTTTAACGTAGCACATCCTTACCCACTGAACCAACCATTTTCTTTTTCTAAAACCCTCAGTCTTAAGAAGACAACAGAAGGAAGAACACCATAGCAGAAGGAAGATACTATTTTATTTGAAGGGAAAGTAGATCAGGGATAACCTAAAGTGGAGTCAGCATCAATAAATGGGGAATACACTGAAAGCAGATAGTGAATGGGAGGTTCTGATTAGTGACCCTTTTCTCATTTCCTGGACACTAGTAAGAATTTAAATTGAAGAATTTGACCCAGCCTAAAATGCATCTTCTACAAATAAAAATACAAACATGAAAAGAAATACCCGATGGGATTTTTCTGTGTTTCTTTTTGACTAAGTCAAAGCCACATACAAAGAAAGGAAATTTAAAATGGTTAGGTTTTACTTCTGAAATTGAAATAATCAGATTTCAGTTTTTCATTTTAAAACCGAAACATGCTAAAAAAAACCCAGAAGCAAATAATTCTTTAGAGAAATTTGGTTTTCATCCCAAATATACATTTCCATGAAAATGGAAATTGGTCAGAAGCTTTTCTGTTGCTTTCAGAATCCTGATTTTAGGGCTAAGGAACTCTGGCCTGAAATTTCAATTTCACCTAAAGGTGGTATTCAGATTGAAATATCTAATACCTTTAGATACTTCAGTGTTTAAACTTAACCTGAAATGCAACAAAAATAACTGTAAAGTCCTGAAAAAGATGCAGTCACCTGAGGGAAACATTGAAAACAGCTTATAAAGAGTTAAAAATAAGCACAAGTTATATGTTACAAACACGTACAAATGAAAATTCATGTGTTATTGAATTATGTAACAACATACATGCATCCTTTATTATAGATTTAAATTAATAGTTAATTAAATCCTTACTTATATGTGTAAGTACACCATGAGTGTTGAACCGCTAGGGTGGACTTCTTTTTTTTCTTTCATTGTTATTTTTAATAGATGTATATACTTTCCCTTTTGTACATGAGTGTGTGTGTGTATATATAATGCAAAGAACTGGCCTCTGGACCGATTCTGTCTACAGACTCATTCTCAACACAAAGATTTTAATACAATAGAATACTTTGTGATTTCTTGGTTGTTAATCGCTCGCCTCACAAAACCCCCAAATTTTCATCTTGCTCATTAACAAATTGCAGATGAATAGGCAGCAGCTTATGTATGTTCTTTTTTTGTTTGTTTCTTTTTGTAGACCATTTTCCTTAGAAGAAAAAACAAAGTACAGTAAAAAGAAAATAAAGGTCTCTTATGTTTGGATCTAAATTACAGCCACAGATTTAAATTTGTAAAATGCGATTACACAGCAACAAGAAACGTTTTTAAGACCTGTTATTAACAGAACAGTGTGAGCCTTAGAAATAAGCATCAAAGGAACAAAAAGGATACGGCATTCAGAAATGTCTCTGACAGATGGCATTGGACAAAGAGCACCTAGCAGGTAGTCACGTCTGGCTACAGCTCTACCCCAAGTTTGGGCTCTGCTCCTGACCCACCGACCCCATGACTTATCCCTGGGTCCTTCTTAGACCCCA
>JAKCOX010000002.1:21197500-21265000 GCA_022605575.1 Laterallus jamaicensis coturniculus | reverse complement strand
CTTAAAGACTAGAAAATAAGTAACATTTCGTATTCAGTTATTTTCTTAAAAGGTAGTGAAAGGGTTTTTTATCTCTTCATTCAATATGACCAAGATTAATATAAGGATATCTATTATGTCCTTATCTGACAGAACACATATCAAAGTTATGTACTTCAGATATTTTCATTATAAAAAGAATATTTGCATCTACTAAGAATAACTGAGAAATTAAAAAGAATTTATAGCTACTTCCTACCAACAGTGTTCAGTTTCTAAATATTACACATGGATTTCTAGGGTGGCCTACCTGCTAAAATTGCAGTGTTTTCTTCAGACCTTTGACAGACTTGATAAGAAAGTTACTGTCTAGGGGGTTTAAAGTCTCCTTCCAGAGTTTCTGAAGGGAACATGACATACAGTACCTTCCTAGAAGGATGTAATCATTTCACAAAACTGTAGAAATTTTCACTATGAGTAATGCACACAGATACAGTGGATTTTGGTATTATCTATCCAACTGCAAGTATTTGTGTGAACCTTTCACTTCCTATGAAGGGGATTCATTGTAATTAATTTTTCTCTCCAAACAAATTAATTTCTTAAATTCAATTCTTTTACAAGGGTTAATAAAATTTATTATACAGAAGAGATAAAAATCTATAAATTATGTATTGGAAAGGTAGTTTAATTTCTTAATTAGCATATACGGTATACTGGTTATTTACATTTTAGACACCTTTGGTAAAAATTTTCAAATGCCTTCATTGTCAAATCCTCTTACTATTATCTGAAATGTGGTAGATGTGATTACTAGACAATTGAGGGGTAGACAGATCTGCCTAGCCTGAGTTTCTACATTACTTTTTTCCAACACAGGAAAGTGATACTCATTGGTAGAATGGGATACGCTGATCACAGAAGTATTTGTGTCAGATGGCTTATACAATGTAAAACATCATCTTATGATTGTCACTGGTAAGACTGCAAGAACTTTCATCAATACAAGGTATTTTCTGAGGAAAAATCATGAGGTATTAAAATAATAGGAAATGTTAATGGAAAGATATCTCCTTGCCAATTCATTTCTCCAAGAACGTAACCAGCAGGTTGTATCTATCTGTCTTGAAAATGTCCCAACAGGCATGTCTCCCCACACTTTCCTGAGAAGATCACAGAATCACAGAATCATAGGGGTTAGAAGGGACCTCCAGAGATCATTGGGTCCAACCCATGCCAAAGCAGGTTCCCTAGGACATATTGCACAGGTAGGCATCCAGACAGGTCTGGAATATCTCCAGAGAGGAGACTTCACAACCCCCCTGGGCAACCTATTCTTCTTGCTCTGTCATCCTCACTGTGAAAAAGTTCTTCCACATATTGGTGCAGAACTTCCTATGCTCCATTGCCCCTTGTCCTGTCTCCACAGACCATTGAAAGGAGACTGGCTATTTCCCTTTGTGTCCCGCACGTGAGATATTTATAAACATTAATAATATCCCATCTTAGCCTTCTCTTCTCAAGGTTGAAAAGCTCTCAAAGATTATGACACTCTAGAGCATAAGTAATTATTAAAACTAAAGTATAACTAAAAGTGGTGTTGCCCTGTGCCCTCCCCCTGCCTCCTCTTAGCTTAAGTTTCTTTCTCTTAATGTCATCCCATTTCTCCTATGAGAATCCATGTGCTTATATAGGAAGCACCTCCTGGCTTATTGGTATTTGCTATTCAATAAGGATTGTAATCATGTAATCATAACCTATTCCCATGTCCCTGGCTCACTGTGCCCAGCGTAAACATAGTGAAGGATTTTATAGATACATACATACAAATACACATACACACCTATTAGTTTCAGGAAAAGCATCTGCTTCACATTTTTGCATTTTTGTTAATCCTCAAAAACTTACTGAAGTCTTCTAGAGAAGAGAGAAAGAGGAGGAGAATTACAGGTGATTCCTCACCAAAGATATGGAGAAGGTGGCTACCTGTTGACAGACAGGTAGCGTGAGCCAGTAGAGCACTCCCCTACTATTTCTTATGCCCTCTCATGCTGCAGATATCACTCTCTGTTGAATGACTATGAAATAGAGCGAGTCCTTTGGTCTTCATGCTAACTTCAGACCTGCGTACTGATCTCATACATCTGTTTTTTGAAGGCAGTGTAATTTATAAGGACAGAACACACAAGTGTAATGGATTCAGTTTGAAAAATCTTCTCTATTAATAAATCTTTGGTTTGGTTCAGATTTAGTTTTTACTGATATGTTACTGTAAACCCAGTTACTGAAAACATATAACATTTGCTTTGAATGACAAATAGCAGGAGATACTAGAAGTAAGCATTTGTCAAGGACTAGCTATAGTTATTTTATTATGGTGCTAAAATCACTGCTGCCTGGCTCAGATCTGTACTTCAGCTATAAAATTAATGTATCGACTGTGTCTTAATGTTGCTTTCTTATCAGCAACCTCTGTGTATCTGTAATATTAAAGACTGTGATATGTTTACTTACAGTAAACCACTAGTGATGATTTCCCTCACAAACCTAAACTCTTACCTTGGTATTTATCTGGATATTTTATTGTTGGGTACAATTTAGAATATTTTACTTTCTATCCGTTCCTAATTAATTCCCCTATTTTTTCCTCTTGTAAAACAATACTAAAAACCTTCCATTTTACGGCAGGTTATTTTTTTCACAATCAAGAATGGACCTGGTTATATTGTTCGAAAGAAGCTATTAGTCATTAATTGAGGCATAAAATGCTGGGTTTCACTGTTGAGTCATTATTAGGATAAGCAAAGTAGTGGAGATGACACATACTTGTGTACATACATAAAGAGCAGAAGCATGCTCTTTTTAAATCTGTTGGATCATTTTATCATTCTAATTTTAGTTCCAAGGATATTTTTTTACGTCCACAGAGAACCACTTCTGTTAATAAATCCTAACCTGCTATATGAAAATTATTGTAAGCACCTACATAACTCTCTCCGATCTGAAATGTGTATACAGTATCCCCTGTGGGGAAGCCATGAAGGCAATAACTATCAATTAGAAGGAATCAAATATAAACACATCTTCCAATTCGCATAGTGCAGACATCTTCCATTGACCCTGGTATCTAACCAAAAACAGTCAAGTGAACTGGAGGATGAACAACTCTCCAGCTGTGAAAGAAAAAGACAGCTCTGAGAAGGAAATTCTTCTTTCAAAACATTTAGTAAAAACACCTTTTGCTCAATTAGAAATCCATGTTGTAACATTTTATATCTGGGAATTAAATCTTATGTCTCAAAAAGGTTTCAGCTGGTGCAATGCACAAATTTGGATTACCTACCAATTAAGACATAGTTATGGGAATCTTCTGATACTCTTCAATTTATAATCCATGCCTTTGTGTTCTGTCTTCCACATTAAATTGAAAAATCAACTTGAGCACCCACATTCCTGCTTTTGGAAATCATCTTTGACATTGTTGGCTGCCCAGGGGGGTTGTGGAGTCTAGTTCTCTGGATATATTCAAGACTTGTCTGAATGCCTACCTGTGTGATATGTCCTAGGGAACCTGCTTTGTCAAGGAGGTTGGACTCGGTGATCTCTGGAGGTCCCTTCCAACCCCTACCATTCTGTGAATCTGTGAATTGTAAACATTTGTTCTACCAGTCAAAGATGACTACCCTTGAAGACAGAGCTTTGGAGAAAAAAACCAAGAACTGAGTTATGAGGTATAGACCTCACATTTTTTACTTTAAAAAAGTAAATTCTAAACCCGTAGCTTTCAGTACTTAGTGCAGCATTCATCTGTCGCACTCAGCTTTCCCTCATTAAAATTTTATCCCACGTATATACTCCATAGAGCTTCAATTGCCGAGGAAAGAGTGACAGATATTTCTTTTAAACCTTTAAGAGTACCACAATGTAAAGAGAAGAAAAGTACGGAGATAGAAATGTAAGCAGGACATAGGACAGGAAGATAGATTGATAATGCAGCATCACGGTTTTCATAATTATAAAGTTGTCAGGGATCGTGGTTGGTTTATTTTTTGCCCAGACTGAACAAGCAAATTGCATTCTTTGTATTTTAATATGATAAATCTAGTTGTAAAGAAAGCTTTTGGGTTTAGATTTCTGTCTTAAGCAAGGAAACTAAATAGATAACACATTCAAAAGATAAATCCTGTTGTTAAAGAATCATAGAATCAGAGTCATAGAATGGTTAAGGCTGGAAGAGACCTTAAAGATCATCAAGTTCCAACCGCCCTGCCATGAAAAGGAACACCTCTCACTAGACCAGGCTGCTCAAGGTCCCATCCTACCTGGCCTAGAACGCTGCCAGGGAGGGGGCATCCACCACTTCCCAAGGCAGCTTGTTCCAGTGCCTCACCATCCTCACAGTGAGGAGTTTCTTCCTAATATCTAGTCACCTTTTACTTCTCATCTAGACATGTGCTACTATGAATTAATCTCATGTTCTGAAAAGGACTGTAGATCTCAATATGGGGATTGCCCCTTATGTTTCCAAAATGAGCAAAAACATTAAAGCAGTTGTGCCATGACTGGATCACTCAACAAGGAGAATACAGACAAAGTAAAGAGTAAGAGATACTTCCACCATGATGGGTTAGCTTCAGCTGAATGTCATTTAAAAAAAAGAAGTCTACTGGATTTAAATTTGTCTCTCAATACAAACACTAACTATAGATTTAAAGGCATTTACGCATAACAGTTTTCATGACGTTACCACCAAAATGCATCCTAAATCTCACGCTAATGACAATCTTATTCATAAACCCTAAGTTCCTCTGAGATTTCTCTTCTGCCCAGGAATTTACTTTAAATTATTATTATATAACTTAAATATATTAGACCTCAGTTCACCAGGCTCATTAACATATGTATACAACCGAATGATTATTGACTATGCTATACAAAACTAACCTTTTCCTATCCTTCTGTTGCTTTTCCCATAGTTTTGAAACAGTTTTGTTTACTTGAAGTGTTTATCCAGTTTACTGTAGAAAACAAAAAAACCCAACCAAAACCACCCAACCCTGGCTATTTAATTTCTTTAATCAGTTAAAGGGACATTAATCTTGTCAACATTTTGACTGCTTGAAAACCACTCTTTCTTCCAAGGCAATACCTTCTGCTAGCAATGAAAAATAAAAATATGATTTACATTTTAAAAATATGATTTACATTTTAACTTCAAGTCAAAATTATGTTTTTTCCTTTATAATTTAAAAGGGCCACAACCTGCAGATGTCTTTTCTAATGGAGAAAGGGCCTGATGTGGCTGATGCACAACCTTTCATCTGAGATGGTGAGTGCACTTCTAGGTCTACACGTGTGAAAAAAAATATCAGGATAAACCTTAAAATCTAAAAAAAGAAGCTCTTTTTAGCCTTCCCTCATCTTTATAGCAATAAATTTCATTGTGTCTATCTCCAATGTACATATTAACTGAACACACAGATGCAGGGTAGGGAAGCACACAGCATAAAAAGCAAGTGCTACTAGATTGCATCGTAACAGCACTAGTGAAGAATCATTTCTTAAATCTGTTGTAACTAATAGAACAGCTCAATTTTACACCAGTTTGCAAGACAGTCAGAAAAATCTTAGCTTCATGTGCATGGGTAAATACCAAAGCCACATATGTAGCATGAAGGTAAACAAAAGCATGCCCTTTGCTCCGGAAACTGTGCTCCACTGATGTGGCAATGCCACCTATGAGCATACACGTAAATTGTGGGACCATTGGGACCCTTTCTATCAACCAGCAGAGCAGCTGGAGTGCACCACTGACCAGCATCTGCACTTAGGATTCCTCTGCTTCTGCTGCTGCTGCTGCCGCTGCTGCTGGGTTTCACTGAAGCCATTAGCATTGCTTACCCATCGTTTTGAGCACTCTGGCAGCATTGTCCCTTTTATGCCATTTATGATGCAACAGAGATATAAAAAAAAAATCCAGTTAGATATTTACACAATTTTTTGCAATTACAGACTATTGTATTATTTGCAATTACAGACTATTGTATAATTACATAATTATGGACTTTAAAAGATATTAATTATTCCTTCCATCGTCCATCAAGAGCTGTAATGAATGACATTCGACTGCATAATTAACATATGTTTATAACATGTTATTTAAAAGACAGTTGAGGTTTTGCACCTTGTCATACTTGGATCAATTCTGACCAATTTGATCTACTAGTTGATGCCAACTTGTGACCTGTCTGAAAGCAAGGAAGGGTGCTGAGGACACAAGCTGTAGGCATGTAGACTCATAGGTTGCTGCAGAGGGACTGACTATAGTTAGGAAATAATTGCTTGAGAAATAGGAGCTGTTCTCTAAAACTGTGTGCGTGTGTTTCTGAATATGCATGTGCATGTGTGCGTAAAGTATAAGGATGAGTTTAGGCCAGGTTCTCCTAGTTTTCATATTCTCTTTACACTTGTTGCTCTCCCTCTAATTCAGCAACTCCACTATCTCACAACACAAATTCACTCTTTCAGATGAATTACTAGAATTGGTGTAAAACATACAATTTTTTCCCCCTACTCCTGTACTTGAAAAGAAAGGGGTGGGAACTAGGGAATGCGTCATTTCTAAAAACATTGACGGTGGTTAAGCCCTTCCTACATGCCTGAGAGTGCATAGGCAATAGGGTCTGCACTTTAAGCACAGAAATTAGTATTAGCTAATTGATCTCAATAGGGGTCAGTAGCAACAGCCAGGAGGAGTGCAGGCTTTATTCTGATTTTGCTATCTTGCGTGGTGCTTCCTAGGCAAGTGACAATATGTAGTTCTGAAACTAGTCTGCAGGATGAGATGTGCAAAAGGACCACTCTCTGTGCGCAGCTCCTGTTTGAATTTGAGAAGCTTGCATGCAAAGAGAGGAACTGTGTCCCTGTCAGAGTGCCTCTAGTCTGTGAACGGGCCGTTACTTGATTCGCACTGTGCTTTTTGACTCCAAGGATATTCTGGTTTTGGTTTTCATCTAATTTTCCTTAATCTAGGTTTGAAAGTCACTAGCTATGCAGCCTTATGTTTTGCTTCTTAGACACACAGAAATAAGAGGAGACCCACGAGAAGAACAGATTTCTGATTAGCAAGTTATCTGTTTAAGAACTTGAGAATAAATACTTTCAACAGTTCCTTCGAGCTACATGTAACATCCCCCCCCTCCCATATTTCTAGATTTTTTTTCCTCATTACTTACACATATATGGGAAAAACATGATGGTATGTATTGTAATGACATTCTATGGCAAAACTATACCTAGTTGCAAAAGGAAAAAAAGAACCTGCCTTTAATTCTACATATTGAGCCCAAGTCATGTTTACTCTGGCAAAATGGAAAAAATCCTTCTTTGCATTTGATTCCTGTTTAGAAAACCACATACAAAATGTATGGGGTGGGGGTGGGGGAGAAGGAGTGAGAATTTTTGGTTTTAAATTGCTTACTGAAAAGAATCTATCTTGAATGACTGCAAGCGGCTGGGAGAAGACTATATTTCATTACTAGTGGCAACAATCTAGAGCATTTTTATTTTACTTTTTTAAAAAAAGGAAAAAAAACCACTCAATACAGCATTTTTATTGAGTTATCTTGAAGAAAGAGTAAAAAAATAATGACAAACAACTGATCAGTAATTTGCCACTACTCAGCATACTTATCTACCTGAGGTAATCATTCTGTATGGGGTCTAAACTAACCCTTTTAAAGATATATCTCATAGACAATTGACGAAGGTTAAGTACTACTATGCTTAACATAATATTGTAATGATTTGTGAACTCTTTCAAACAATCCCATACTTTTTTTAAAGGCAAATATTTAGATAATACAAGGGTATATTGTGGGTAATGACTCCCCCACCTGTATATGAATGCCTTAGTTTTTTCTCGTGATTATGTGATAAAATATTCCATATCAGGTAAATAAATATTTGTGATTGAAGGAGATTAATTAGGACTTTTCAACTGATAAGATTCACAGCATCTTATCACTCAAAACATGTGTCCAGAAATGTTATACCAGTACTTATGATTTCAAGCACAATCAAATGAAGAACCATGCAATCCATGAAGGAATCTCAACTTTTATTAATAAGAGTTTTAGGGTTGGGGGGAGGTTTACTTCCTTTCCTGAAGTATTTAGTAAATCAGAATTTTACCTTTACTAACACTGTGGGATTGAGGACTGAGAGTCCTAAAGCATCATTCCTTTGTACTTAATAAATTTCCATTGGCAGGAAATGTAGCTGCAAAAAGCAAGTGCATGTTCTGATGTACATATTTAATATCAATTTCTTCATACCCATAAGCTGTATCTCAGGAGCAGGTTAAAGACACAGACAAAGAAAAATAAATATCAGAGATTATTTCCAGTGTGAACTGTTTTGGGGAAGGCAATAAGCATTGCCAAATGGCGAGCTGATAGAGATACCAAATGTAATTCAAAGCCTTCAGAACTGATTATGTACCACAGTATTATTCCTTGATTTCTCCTTCTATGAGGCAGAGCATTAAAACAGGGCTTGTGATGCACCCCTAGAACTGACTCCTGTTGTCTTAATGAATTAGAAAAGTGGTTTATTTATTTCTATAGTAGCTTACTTATTGACACATTTTTGTGTCTGTGCAAAAAGTAATTTCTGGTTAATACTTGAACCATCTGTGCTATTCTAATCCTAAGCTTCTTAGTCTGTATGTATAAAAAGACTTCTATTTTGTCTTTATAGGGTCTTGAGGATTTTTGATTCTACTGAAATTTTATTCAGTTCTGTCATGATTATGTGTGTTTTCAACACATTATGAACTTCTACAATAAAACCAGCACAAGACCTACAGTAAAAACAGTACAGGAGACAATGCGGTACTATAGGTAAAACCCAATTGACTACATTAAAATCAACGGAGACTATTAATATGATCAAGTAAAATCAATTGCAAAAATAAAATAGATATTAGCCATACATGTTGCATTATAAAGCATATTAACTGTATACAACAGTAAATAAAATGTTAACATTATCAGTTTTCTGATACTTCTTCCTAAATTCCTGGAATGTTAAAATATTTGGAATTTATTTAGGCTAAATGTCATTTCCTTTGCGTTATTATTTTGCTTTGCAATTTAATATCATTGACATATACTTCAAGGACAACCCTAATGTATTTCTATTTAATATTCTTGCTATTTTTTTTACACAAATGAGGAATTACTCCTTTCATTAAAATCAAAATAAAATGTAAACCCAAAAAAATCCAAATAAACATTGTATTTCAAATAAATACTTATGAGTATTATGATTCTGCCAAGCTATATTTACTCCATTGAATATTTTGGCTATGTAGCTTCTTCATATGCTTTACATTTCCTAGATAAGCCTGTAGCACTGCCTACTGAGTTCTGTTCTGACTTACGTAGATTTAGGAGACATGATGAAATTAACTTCATCAGACTGCATTTTTTGCTACAAAAGTCATCAGGCAGAAGTATCCTGTGCTTCAGACCAAAATTAAACCATGATTTCATCAACCTGCGAAACAGACATAAGCTTACATTGTAACCGGGACTAATATTTCTAATAAAACATCCTTTTTAACAAAACTGAAAATCAATAATAAGAGAAGTTTCAAAATTGACACTAGCCTTTTGAGAAACTGGAAATAGATCTTCCTGTCAAAGACTAAAACTGCTCTCCTCTGTCTAGACTGCACTGGGAGCAAAATTATCAGATTTTCATTTCCTCAATTTCACTCCACAGTGGTAAAACGTGCAAGTATTGATTCAACTGCTGAAACAAAAAGCAGGAGAGCTCTTCACCTCGGCAGGGTCAATGGGTTTGTGGGTGTCTAATTATACCTATACAGGGCATATAAATCTTTCTACTAGTCATTACGTGAACATAGGAGTCCAAAGGCATCATTAGAATCCTTTTAGCAAAACACTCATTCTTCTTTTGTTTTATGAGGGGTCAAAGAAACTGGGAGTTAATATTATCGTGGCTCATAGAATTTCAAATTTGTGTTTGAATACAAGAAAATATGTTTTGAAGGAAAAGGCTATGCATGTACCCATGCATGTCTACTTACAGGTCTGAGCTCTGCCCGTAAACACATAGGATCATAGATTATGTTATGTTGGAACGGGCCTTGTACAGCTTCTTGTCTTTTTACAGTATTCCACTGAGATAGGCTGTAATGTAAACAGGATGATGGCACAAACATTCAAAATAACTGTGGTATGTTACAAATAGAATGTTAGTAAAGCTTTTGGTGAGCACTGATTTGTTTCAAAAGCAGACAAAATGCTAAGAATCCTCTGGAAGTGTTAGTTGTGACAGAAGTACTAATCATTTTTCATCACTCTTCTGATTTCACTATAATCTTACAAAAACCTCTATCTTTTTTCCTTATGTTTACTGAAAAGAGCTGATTCTTGAAAAAAAAAATACTGCCAGTGCATTAAAACAGTATTAAGAAAGGTGGCTTTTGCGATTAAGGAGATGTGGTGTATTATATTATATTGTATTATATTGTGAGTGTTGTCCAGACATTTTTTTAGGTTGTCTGACTGTGATGGTAAGAGAATAATATTTGTATCACAGTAAAGCTGTCATATTTTGCAAGCAGATTACACAGATGCTGGATGCTCAGCATTTTGAACATTAGATGGAGTTAGAGCCTTTCACTTTATCCATGAGAGTAGTAATAAGATCCCATATAAAGAGTGAAAGTGATATTTTTGAAGTATTAATTTACCGGGAATTCAATCTTACAAACTAACCCACCTACTTGAACTCAACCGTTACAATAGGCGCATAGCCCAAAGTGCCAAAACAAAGTTGTAACGACTCATAATAGTAAGGAAATAGAGAGAAAAAAACCTCTAAAATTTCTAAATGTTCACATTGCTAAAAAGGAAAACAGACTCTTGCCCCACCTCTTGTAATAAGCTGTTTGCTGTATTGTGTTAAAGAAAGTCTCTAAGTTCAGTGAGGCATACTACAAATTGCAGATAGGATATGATGGAATTATCCACAACAGTAGGAAATTAGCTTATTGGTCCAATTACTGGTCGGTTCTGTCCTTTATTTGTTATGTTTCTATGCAAAGCACTTTCTGAGGCATGGTGCAGGCAAAGCAAAGGCTACGTGGTTATTTAATTATGCCCCTTGGATAAAAACATATCTGGGCCTCCAGTTCAACCCTCCTCTCCCCAAATGCCTGTGAAAACTGTAGTTCCATTACAGATGGACTGGCAAGAGCAAGAACGGTACTGTAACTGGCGAGGAATCAGAAATCCTAAAAAATGAAAAGGGACAGCTTGTGCATTGGTATCAGAAGGAAAAAAAGGGCTCGTGGAGGTGTGATGCTTCAGCTGAACATCCGCTCACACAGGAGCTTAAATCTCTTCAGAGCTGAGCTGCTAGTGGGTCCTGTACTCCTTCCTCGATCATCTCTGCTTCCTGTGCCCTGACGTGCTATGTCCTACCTCTGATCCTGACTGTGGCCCCTTCCCACCCATGTTCAGCATGGAGCTATTCTGGTGATGAGAGCACCCTCATACTATGTCCCTCCAAGATGCTCTCTGCAGCTCACTAGTCTGGTTGGTGATGCTCTTTTAGTCAAGCACTGAGCTGAAGTGAAATCTGTGGCCAGTATTTGGATTTTTGTCTAAAATTCTGACTATGGATGTGGCCTCACATTTGTTTCTCTGCCAACATGTGCTGTTACAAGGCCGAAGGGGAGAGGAGCACACAATGCCCCGCCGATGCAAGATGAGCGTGCTACTGTGATCGATGTCTTCATGGCTCTCTCTCTGTATACCTCACCCACTGACCCATTTAACAGCTAGCTGCAGTAAGTGCTAACCAACACAGGAGAAATGACATCATACCTCATTGCTCAGTCCCAGGCACAGTGCCTATGCGAAGCAAATGGGACCAAAGACCTGTACGTAAATTACGTCAAATTACTTGCCCATGTGGGAGATTCAGTCTGCTCAGGTGAGAGTGTACCTACTGTAAGTAACTGTGACAGAATAAAATAGGAGCTGCAGTAAACCAGGACAGTTCTCAGCACCCGCATGATAAATACAAGAAGAAAGGAAAAATGTTCCTTTTTTTTTCCTACTTTGAACAGGGACTTTTACACTCCCAAGGATCTGATTAACAGTCATAAAACTTTCTTCAAATATGCACCATAAATAGATGTATATATTGGTTTACAAAGTACAGAGATATGAAAATACTCCATATTATGAACTAAAATAAATGCAGTCATCACTAAATCATCAAATGTGAATAGTAGTGCATAAAGTCATGCAAAGATATCTCATCTTGTTGTGGTTTTGTGTGGCTGGGTTCTGGTGGAGGACTGGGAGCTGCAGGGGTGGCGGCTGCAATGAGCGGCTAGAAGCTTCACTTAGGCCTGAAAAAGTAAACACCAGCTAGGCTCAATGTTGGAGTCAATGTTGACCAAGATCGAGCCCATCAGTGATGGTCATAGCACCTTTGGGAATCACGTTTAGGAGAGAAAAAAATGCAAGCAGCCAGCTTTTGCATCAGAGAAAGGAGTGAGAAGATGTAAGAAACTGCAGACACCAAGGTCAGTGAAGAAGGGGGGAGGGAGGAGGTGCCCCAGGTGCCAGAGAGGGAGATTCCACTGCTGCCCATGGAGAAGACCTTGATGGAGCAGGTTCAGTCCTGCAGTCTATGGAATATGACTGGGAGCAGCGACTCCACCTGCAGCCCATGGAGAGGCCCCACACTGAAGCAGGTGGAGACATATGGAAGACACTGTGACCCACATTGGAGCAAGCTCCTGGCAGGACCTGCAGCCCGCAGAGAGAGAAAGAGAGAAAGAGAGAGAGAGAGACAGAAAGATCCACACTGGAGCAGGTTTGCTGGGGGGAGCTTGTGACTCCATGGAGGACCAGGCTGGAGCAGTCTGGGCCTGAGACACAGAGATATTCTATGATTTATGACTGCACCCCATAGAAGTGACCCACGCTGGGGCAGCTGGTGAAGAGCTGAAGTCCTGTGGGAAAGGACTCAGAAGAAGTTAATGGAGGACTGTGTCCTGTGGGTGGGACCCCACGCTGGAGCAGGGGAAGGGTATGAGGAATGCTCCCTGTCAAGGAAAGTATAAATTCATGAAGAACTGAGGAAACCCCCATTCCCTGCCTCTCCCTGTGCCACAATGCAGGGGGGAAGAAGGGAGCCAAAGCATTACTAAAGTGAAGTCTGCTAAGAAGGGAGGGGGTGGGGAGAAATGTTTTAAGATCTGGTCGCACTTCTCATTATCCAACTCTGGTTTCACTCTGTATGTGCAGTGTACTGTAATAAATTAGATGGTTTTTTAAATTTCATGTTGAGGCTGTTTTGCCTGTGACACTGATTGCAGAATGATCTCTCCCTCTCCTTGTCTCAACGCCTAATCCTCTCAATATATATTTTCTCCCCTGTCCAGCTGAAAAGGGGAGTGACAGAGCAACTTTGGTGGGCATCTGGCCTCCAGACAGGGTCAAACTACCAGACATCTACAACTGAAGAGAAGCATGTAAGACTTAGTTTAGGAAAGCAATTTATTTTCTGTATTAATGAAGAGGATCATGCAGGATAGGGTTCAACACGGATGAAAGTCATATAGTACTAAACTGCTTATTAAATTTATACTTTGCTCTTTCTACATACCCCTTTTAGTTTGACTAAATATCCTTGAACAAACGGACTTTTCTTATAAAAGTATGCATGCCTGATTTTAATTTTATATAGGATATTGGCTTGTATCAAATTTTAAAATGTATTTAAACTGCAAAATCATAAATGCTTACCATAAGCCACTGGCCACCTCATTCAACTACTAAAATAATTTCATGGCATTCATGTACATTTCTGGACAAAGAGATCAAATAACCTAGAAATTAGATTGCAAGCAACATGAGAAACAGTCAATTTTTACCTCTGAGGCACAAACAGTCAAAGAATCAGGTCTTCCTGAGGAAAAGAATTCAATGATTATGGAGAGTTCAAGAAATTAACTTGTCTCTTGAAGCCACAATCTTCATGAATTCTGGATTTTAGTCACCTCTGTGTTACTGGCATCACTGCACTGATCTCATCTTCTTTATCCTGAATCAGGTGGAGGTTCTGTGGGCTACAATCTTTAAATTACAGTAACTTATTTTAGAAAACTTTTAGAGTTGCCTTGTTATGAGAAACATGTTTATTAATAAAGAAATTACTCACTGGATATGGCTTTAAAACATACCCAAGAGTAAATCTTTACTGAAATAAAACCTGTCTTTTAAAGGACCAACAGAACTTTGAGAAATTGCTTAAAATCTATCACAGATAGATTTCTATCCAAAATCAACATTTTTCCTTTCATTCTTGTAATACAATAACAAAGACTCCTGAATAGTATCCCTTTTTAATCTAAAGACATATGTTGTGGGGTGTTTGGGGTTTTTTAAAATTAATTTTCTTTAGAGAGAGCTATGTGAAATATAGAGAGTGTGTGAAAAACACTGAAGGGAAAAAAGCACTGAAAATAGGACAAGATGCAACTCTTGTTAGGGAAAGATATTTAGCTTCCTTCCTTTATATTCAAGCTTCCTTATCTGCTGGTAAATTCTTCATTTGCAGTGGAAGATCAAACCTACTACGATAATAGCATCAGTGGATATCATGGCCTTGATTGTGGTGTATGCCACTTCAGTGTGTTCTGGACTGTGTTCCTTCTGCATAAACCTCCCTGCACATCTCTCCCACACTCAGCTCCTGCAGCATCTCATCATGTTTCTCAATCATTTTCTCTCGATCACAACATAGTCTATTTGTCCATGGATGGACGCTTCTCCTGAGCAGAACATACACGCATGAAGTCTCTGAAGCCCAATAAATGCTGGGGTTTTTTTATCATGGATCTCCTCTTAATAGATTTTAGAAGACATATTTAAAACTAAACCAAATATGTGCTCAGTAGCTCAGAAACTTAATAATAACAGGGTAAAGAGAAAGTGAGTGTAGTTTCAAGGATTAAGTCAATCTGCCTGCTAAACAAATTTAAATAAGTAACTGAGGGTTACCCTTGCAGGGCTTATAAAATTTCAATTTTACTGTTTTATATTATTAATAGATTTAGAATAATATTTCTATGGTACTTTACAAGGTTAATACCTTTAACCATTTTAAAGTTCATGCCTCAGCTAGATAACATACTTAATGGCAGAAAAGCTTCAAACAAATTTCTTGCAACATTAGCTGCATTTAAAAGTATAATCTTATGCTGCTTGCTCTTGTTCAGCAACATTTCAGAATAATTGGAGAGTGCATGTATTTACAGTGGAGAAAATAACATACACTATTAACACTGCTTATGATGCTTATCATTACTTTAGATGCAAAGTCTGAAAAAATATTGACAAGACTCATGTTCTAAATATATCCTCATTAAATAGGAAGCATCTGAGCTTGTAGGACTCATAAACACATGCCACATGCTCAGATTTTTACAAAATATACCAACAAATAGATTTAGTCAGTGTCCATAAAGATTATATCTTTTTTTTCTTTTTTTTTTTTTTTTTTTTAGTGGATGCTCTATCTAAACCACTGTCTACTGAATATACTTGAAAATATCCTATTGAATTCAGAGATAATTGACTTAACAGCTTTGCCTGAAACTGGCTGGGGTTTTTCCGTTTGGTTTTGGTTTTGTTTGATTGTTGTTGTTTTTTAAATAGGATCTGAACATTCAGATTCCCATTTAAGTTATATCAAGCCTGGGGCCAGAACATGAGTGTTGATACCTAATTCTCATCACCCACCTTAGGACAGTTTCACTGTTAAGCCGGAAAACATTGGTGTTCTGCATCCACTCTTTAGAAAAACTTAATCAAAAGATTACTCTTTAAAGGCAACCAATGTTGCAGGAAATCTCATTGGAGCTTTCCTCTCCTTAAGTACATTATCTCTCTGGAGTACAAACTTAAAAGGTTAAGATGTTAACCTTGGCTTTACACTACAGATACTGTTCTACAAATACTGATAATGTTATACTTAGTTTTCTTAAAATGAGGAGGGAATGAAGCAAACAACTTTGGGACTAAAAAAAAAAAGTAGTACTTACAAAAGCTTCCATTCTAGGAAACACAAAAGGCTTAAGGTCATTCCTTCTGAATAATCCCGACACTTTGTGCCACATTTGTTTGGAAATTAAGTGCTTGTATCTATTCCTACCCAGGTGTAGATTAATAATGTGCCTAATTATTTGCCTTCGAGTTCAGCAGTACGCAAACATGTCTCAAGTGTTGCCCTGAATTATGGCCCAAGTGCATAACTTCAGCAATCTACTTTTGGTCAGTCCTTATATGCAGATGGTAAAGACTTAACGCGTGTAACATAATGAGCACAATCATCATTAAAACTTCGCAAGAAGGGCTCTCTCTGTATAACGTATTCAGGACTGACTGCTGGGTTTGGTGTTTTGTGTCTGGGGCTTTCAGTCTATTTCAAGTGAAAATATATAATTCCAGGCCACTCTTCCAATACATCACAGTCATTTTCTGCACTTTAGTTGTTTTTCTCTCCATTTTTCCCACAAAATAAAACATCATTACAGCAGGTTTAAAGTGCACTTTAGTGCCTGCAATCTTCCCATGCTATTCTTTAATATTTCATCATTAAATAGCAAAATAACCTGATATGATCCTAATTTAGTGCCAATTACACTGCATTGATCAAAGTGACCTTTTCATACTGGAGCACAAAAATCAATCCTGCTGTACAACAAATGTCAGGGGGATGAGAGCAACATATAATCTGTGACAATCAAAACATTACTTACAAATGAAATCACCAATGACCTGCATGCCAAGGCAATTTCTGCATAATGTGCACTGGTTTTGTTTGCAGCTTTTGTTGGGATTTTTTTGTTTTGCTTTGTTCCCCACTGTCTGCTGCCAGACATAGTTGTGCTATTTCACAGTTTCACTGACAACGCTGAAAATGGTTGAAGCTCTATGGTTGGTACCAAAATAACTACACAAAGTGGCTATAATCTGCAATGCATGTTTAATGTTCAGTGAAGTGTGGTTTTCTGTGGACCCAACAGTCAGACTGCTTTCTAATAATGCTCCTGCACTGAAGTTTGGTGATATTCCAAAACGCAGGCAAACTGACAAGGTCAGCCATAGTTAGGGGAAACACAAATGACTGCTGAGAGATTCTGACTGTTCTGCCTTTATACAGTGATTCCCAAAACAGAGTTAGAACTAGATATTAGCTCTGCTATGTCGATGGTAAAACTGCAATGACATGAATGGTGTCTGGGATTCACGTGTTAACTCCATGTCAGGTTTAGGATCCAAATAGGGAGACCACTGGCTGCAAAGGCAATATTGTCTATCAACTGTAGCCAGCAGACACTTGAACAATCTATATCTGTAATTCATAGGAGAAAATTTGCTTTGGGACAGATAACTTTTCAGGGTACTTTTTTTAATCTGCCTTTTAATCACGCAATAAAGCTATCTAAACTTCAACTCGCTTGAGTTCTGTTCATAATTAACCAGGGATGATCCCTCTGCTGAAAAAAATGCTTACCTACACCCAACAAGATTGAAATTGATCAATGAGTCTGCAATTCATGAATCAAAGCTACAAAACAATGTAGTTAAATAATGTTTATTAAATGGTTTCAGCCATTCCACTGTTGTGAGCGTGTCACAATACAAGAAGATCTGAAACTGTGTTTAAACTGCTGGGGTCTCCTTCAAGAAGGCCTACAGAAACAGCTGGGATTCCTCAAGATTAAAAGCCATCTCCTTCAGTACCTGAAAAAAACTTCCAGGATTTGGGTGCTAAGATCTGCCAGTAGCAGCTTGTGAGGTCTTGGCTGAAAAATTAAATCTCTGTGTATTGGTAGCTTTCCTGTGACATAGAGGTGGTATTTGTACTTCACTCTTGGCTTTTTTGTCTTTTTAAATCTCAGCTGGATGCTCCTTACTGATAACTTAATGAACAGAGCCTGTTTTTTAAATAGCTGTGCTGTGGCCTTATTCAAGATAAGGAGGTGGATCATCTTGAAACACATTCAATTAAAATTCTTTGAAAATTTTTCACCTTGCTTTGCAAACATGCTTGCTAAAGGATTATCTCCTAAGAACTGAGGTAATTCTCCAGGTTGAGGGTTTTGGGTTTTTGTTTTGTTGTGTTTTGTTCAATAGTCTGTTCCCAAGAGAGAAAGTGTTCTCATTTAAATAATTTAACCATAAGAAAGATCTCCAAGGCCTGGATGTTTTCCCTGCTCATGCACACTAATCTGCTAATCAACCAAGAATGAGCGAGCATGGGAAAACCTAACTCTTAATATCAGCCTCAAAAGTGCTTGTTCTTCCAGATGCTTTAAGTTCAGATCCAAAATAGACAAAAAATAATTAGGGAGATAGATTCTCAGGGCTTTATCATCCCTATTACTGTTCTGGGGGTCACAAAACATTTCCTTTTATAGCATTTCACTGATAGTGAGGCTGTACAGTATCAGAAATATATAAAAAAAGGGAAGCTAACTATCCTTTCTACCTCATAGGTGAATGAAACATTTGGTGCAGGACTTGAGAGCCTTGGGAGCCCCCTGCCTCAATGTTTAAGAGCCCTTTTTGGCCCTAAAGAAGAAAAATATAATTTGGGGACTTTCATATAGATTTGTGATATTTTTCCTTGCTAACTTTCAATAGAATTTCTTAGAGATAGAGAACATGTTTCTCTTACCAAGCTGATTAAACTACGGTTCCTTCTCTCGGCCATATAGCAAGAATATTTCCCTTCCTAGAAAGTCCATTAGCAAACATGATTTATGACTGACACTTCCACAACTCTGTATGTAGCCCTGGTAAGAACTAAATAATATTCAAGACCTGGTTATGGACCAAATCCAATTCATTTCACGCTGATGTAGAATTAGTTTCAGACTAATGTAAAGGAGCAGTATGGGCAGACTGTTAAGGTGACTCTCTTATTTTTAACATGTTCTCCAATGCAATTTGCAGCTTAACAGCCTCACTATAAATGACGTGATTAAGTTTTATACATTTCTGTATATTTGATGTATTTACCCAAATGCAGCTGTCGTTTTGTATACGGTTTCAGATGTTTAGAACAGAATCAATTGTTTGCAGTAATCACAATTTCCAAAGACTTCTTTTTTTTCCCCCCAATGTTAAACTGTGATGCAAACATGAACTAACGAAGTAAGAATGAATACATAGATCAAAACAAAACCATTTTTTCCATCACTGTACAAAAATTGTAAAGTATGTTGACCATTAAAGAATCAGTTGAACAGATTGATTAATTCACAATTTCTGACAGATATGATAAACTTAGGTTTATTATTCGTGATAGCTGCCCCAACTCAACTTTTAGCATTTCCAGTTCAGTCTTTGAAAGCAAGGTTGTTACTTTCTTTCAGCTACTACCTTGTAAATGGGGTACTACTTATTTGCTGTAACCAAAACCAGAATCAGTGTTTTGACTGATTCTGGTATTTTAATAACAGATGCTTTATTACATTAAAGAATTATAAATAGGACTATAGTTCAGAATGGACCATATGGGCTTGGTATAAAATAAATAGTATTTAATAAATAAAAAAGGGTGTTTTTTCAATACCTATATATGTGTGTGCGTGTATATGTATTCATATCACAGAATCACAGAATTGTAGGGGTTGAAAGGGACCTTGAGAGATCATCGGGTCCAACCCCCTTGCCAAAGCAGCTCCCTAGGACATACTGCACAGATAGGCGTCCAGATGGGTCTTGAATATCTCCAGAGAAGGAGACTCCACCACCTCCCTGGGCAGCCTATTCCAGTGCTCTGTCACCCTCACTGTGAAAAAGTTCCTCCGCATGTTGGTGTGGACCTTCCTGTGCTCCAATTTGCAGCCATTGCCCCTTGTCCTGTCTCCACAGACCAAAGAAAAGGGGCTGGCCAATTCCCCCTGCAACACATACTTAAGCTATTTATAAACATTGATTAGGTCCCCCCTCAGTCTTCTTTTCTCCAGGCTGAACAGCCCCAGCTCTCTCAGCCTTTCCTCATAGGGGAGACGTTCCAGGCCCTTAATCATCTTCGTAACCCTTCTCTGGACTCTCTCAAGAAGTTCCCTGCCTTTTTTTATACCATGGAGCCCAGAACTGGACACAATACTCCAGGTGGGGTCTGACCAGGGCAGAGTAGAGGGGGAGGATCACCTCCTTAGACCTGCTGACCACACTCCTCCTGATGCACCCAGTAATTAATCCCTTTGAATAGTCCCAAATTTCATCTTTTCTTTCATAAAACAACTTACTTAGGGGAAAATTGCCCTCCAGTTTAAACTGAAGCCCAGTCTTGTTTAGCAGGCAGATTCCCAGGGGATATAACTTCTTGTTCCATTAACCCTTGCTATTTGCATCTTTCCCCATAAATAAGGTTATAGTACATCATTTACAGCTGAGAGGAAAATACCTTCAGCTTGCATGAGGCAGCGTTTGGAAAGTCAGCATCCCAACTATCCAGTGTACAGCCTAAGGAGCTGTTCAGCCTCCCAGGGCTAAGGAAGGGGGGGGATAATGCAGGACTGCTAAGATCCAAAGGCTGCCCTACAAGCCATGATGCTCCAGCCCTGCTGTTTAGCCTACAGTACCCAGTGCTACAGCACACCTGTGGGAAGCCATGGGGGATGCAAATGTAGAAGTTCTTAGTGTTTGGATGGAAACCCTGATTTGTCAGTGTTGCAAAAAGCCAAGGCACTACAACTGCATTTAAATAATTCAGTAACTTGGCCAGCCAAGTCACAACACACACCTAAACACATTCCCTCTACCTATGCAGCTGCCTCACCATACCTTGATACACCTTAGTACGTTTCCATCAGTCTGTATGACAAAGCAGCCACTTCCTCTTAACAATTAAAGGAGATATACAGCTACAATACTTAGCCAGGCTCAGCCAAACATGTCTTATCATTAACGACACCATGAGAGTTCAAGTTCTAGGATAAACAGGAGTTTCTAGGTATATGCCTTGCTTTAGTGAGTGGTATATATATATGTATATATATGTATATATACACACATATAGATATATTTATATGATTTAATTTATTATGGCCTGAAATACAGACAGATAGTGTCTCAGGTGCAAAGAGTTTTTCATTCCATAGTAAAATCACAGAATCACAGAATCATAGGGGTTGTGAGGGACCTCAAGAGATCATTGGGTCCAACAGCCCTGCCAAAGCAGGCTCCCTAGCTCATATTGCATAGATAGGCATCCAGACGTGTCTTGAATATCTCCAGAGATGGATACTCCACACCCTCCTGGGCAGCCCATCCCAGGGCTCTCTCACCCTCACTGTGAAAAAGTTCCTCCACATGTTGGTGCAGAACTTCCTGTGCTCCAGCTTGAAGCTGTTGCCCCTTGTCCTATCTCCACAGACCACTGAAAAGGGGCTGGCCATTTCCCCTCTGCATCCCATCCTTAAGATATTTATAGACATTAGTAAGTTCCCACCTTAGTCTTCTTTTCTCCAGGCTGAACAGTCCCAGCTCACTCAGCCTATCCTCACAGGAGAGATGCTCCAGGCTCTTAATCATCTCTGTAGCCCTCTGGACACTTTCCAGGGCATCCCTGCCTTTTTTATACCAGGGAGCCCAGAACTGAACACAATACTCCAGGTGGGGCCTGACCAGGGCAGAGTAGAGGGGGAGGATCACCTTCTTTGACCTGCTGGCTACACTCTTCTTGATGCACATAAATAGAATTACATTACAAAGCAGAATAATTGTAGATTTGACCTAATAATATTCAGTACAGCTTATGTCAAGGTCTAGGTTCTTCTTTAACTTGTTGCTAACCAGACTTGACCAATATTTGCCACATGATAGGTCACTCACCACTAAAACATAGGGCAAAATGTGAATTTAGATGACAGTTCAGAGCTAACTCTGAAGTCAGGGCTGAAAAGAAAGAATGTGTTAAATAATAACTCTTTAAGTAACAGGGAATGCATGAAGTATTTCGGGTTTTTAATATTAAGTGAACATATATGACACTTATACATAAATACATTTTGCAGCCTACTTGAATATTCAACAGATCTTTGAAATATTTAGGTTGTAGATTGTGAAGGCTGTATTCCACTCTCCCGTGCAATACATTACCATTGTGCTGGGTAATGCTATCTCTAAAGTATATTTTAGTATAAGAGGCACTTAAAATTATTAAGTTTCTATTGATTCTGAATGCCAGAATTTCTATGAACATCTGATTTCTTTCTTATCTGTATTCTTCTAAATCTATATGTCCAAATTACATTCAGAAATTTAATCCTCAGACACTACAGAAAACTAATCATTTGTCTACTCTGGTTATAAATCATACCTTATTAGAGAAAATCAAATTTTCTGTGATCCCCAAACAGAAAATTATTAACTTAATTCTTTACAAATTGCACAGGAGATAATATCCAATAATCCATTAAGAACGTCTTAATCAATGTCTATCACTGTAATGTAAAGCACACTGATAAGACTATGCATATTGCTGATTATGGATACGGCCATATGAGTCTGTATAAATTTCAAAGAAATAGAAATTAATAGATTGGTAATGTATCAAGCAACTGATTTAATTAAAGAGGAACAGCTGAGGTATTTTGCCTGCATAAGAATATGAATCAAAATGCATTAGTACCCACAAGTTTTAAAGTACAATAAAGTAATATCTGACATGTAAATAGAGAAACTAACTTCACTTAAATATTCATACAGAAGTTTACAGTTCACCTGGACCAATCTAGATGTGGTTTGCTTCAGTGGAAAGATTATTTCCAACTTCACTGGGTTTCATGAAGGACCTTTGCAATCTTGTATTACATCTTTCATTAAAGAAACCACACACAAACAGCATTTTAAAAATAGAGGATAGCTTCCACAGGAAATGAATAGGACCTGTCGCACTTATACTTTCGCTTTAAGAATGTCTTGGAATGAGTTTGCTGCATGTGTATTTATGCACTAGAAAATCCTAACTGACCTGGAGCAGATTAAGTGATTATAGTGTGCAATTCAACAAATTCCAGAAACACGTTTCAAGTCCCTGAGTCATTCACATGCTGTTCAACTGTTTATGCACTGTGAAAAATTGCTGTATGACAAGCATGCAGAATAAAACTATTCTTATCAAGAGGGTAAGCTGTTTTGTGCATCTTCTGCTAAACTGACCTCCCAATCTCTCCTTTCCCAGCATATGTTCTAAAATTCTCCTTAAATTAATGAACTACGTGAAATTCAAAAAGGGAAATATGTATTGAATACTATCTATCTAGACCTTTTTTAAAGCTCAAAAATAATTCTTAATTTTTGTGAGATATCACATGCATCAGGAAATTAGTGTCCCAGAGTGCAATTTACAAAACTTCCTTGGTAAATGGTTAAAAATAAATAAAAGTTAAATACATTAAATAATCTTCTCCATTCAAGACAAAGGGATGGTACTTAGAAAAAAGTCTCCTTTTCTGTCATACAAAGTCTCATTCCAGTCTGAACAGAGTAAGCTATTCTAGGAGTTCTGTTTGTTTAAGAAAATAGGTTTAAATTGATTAAACTAATCATTTTATTCTAACTGCTTTTTTAAAGACAACTGCTGATTGCCTGCCCCTTTTGTAGCTGTAGCTGAGCCCGAGATGGTACAAAATAACCATCATGCCAGTTGTCGCAACTATTTGCTCATTCTTTAATTAAACATATTATATAAACCAGTATAATTTACATCTAATTGGGAAGCATCTTCTTTAGTCAGAAGACAGCATGGTCTGATGGCATAAGTAAAGACTTCGGTGTCAACAGGTCCTGAGCTGTGGTCTGACTGCACTGGAGAATCATGGCTGGCCTTGCAAAGATTACTTAATCTTTAGGTTAAAGAACTTCATGTACTTACAGAGGATAATTTCAGATAAACATTGACTTTCTGAGTCTGTTGTGAGACTTGGTTAATGTCTGTGTAGCGCAGACCTTAAAATAAAAATTCAGCGCTGACTTGCAGGAACAGCATGCTGCGATAACAGCAAGGTTGTGGTAAGGTTGTCCTTTAAATAAAATGAAAGAAGGCCTGTATCTGCAGAGTTTTCTTTAAAAAAATAATATCAAACCACCACCAAACAGTACGAAACCCCATGTTTCACAGTTGTGGTGTTGTTTGCCACACAGTTTAGTCTTACTGAATTTAGCAGGAGGTGAATTCTAAATTAATTAAACTCCATGAAATAGCAGTAGTAGGTTTAACCAAGTAGAGACCAGGAGTCACTCAAGCAGTGCAACTATGCTTGGTGGAAGCGAGGCATGGGGTTGTAGGAGTCCTCTCCACATGGCTGAACACAAATAAAAGAGTGTTAACTCCAACAGAACTGACACAGGCTTACAGAAAATTCAGAAATATTTATTTTAATTAGAAGATGATAGCGCTGGGAGAATGAGCATATAGCTTTGTTCACTTCTTTCTACAAACACCTTAATGACTGGACTCAGCATTGTTATTTGACAAAGTCTGACACTGTTGGTTGAACAGGTGAATGAAAACTGATGGCCCTCACTCATTTATGTGCTAAACTGCAAGGATGAAGGAAAACTGTTGATTTGATGTAGATCATCAGCCACCGTACTGTAATGTTCTCTGTACATATAGCAACTCTGCTTTTTTCAATACGTAAATCCAGCATGTATGTTATTCAGTATAGCTTCAAAACTGTTTTATCAAAGACATCTGCTTTTGCATAAGCGGAAGTTAGATGCTAATGAGTCATTATGTAGAGTAACAGGCCAAACCTTTTTTAGATATTCAGTATACTTTCAAAACTTTATATTATCGTGAAATCTCAAACTGCTCCTCAAAGTGTCTCTTTTTTCCACAGAAAGACCCAGAAAGAGGAAACTTTAGAAGCAAAGGAACAATCTATTATTATTCATGATCTGGTATACCTATTATCAGCAGTGCACTTAACTGAACAGGCCAGCATCCATGCTGCAGTCTAAGTTAATCTCTTGCTTTTCTGATTGAGAGCTCTTTTTCTCAAACAAAGGAAAAAGCATTAAGGTAAAATATGCCCAAAGGTCCTTTTATTGGATATAAAAATTAACCAGGACCCTTTTCTCACACATGGGAATACACATGCCGTTAAATTCAAGACAAAGAAAATGACTGCTTGTATACTGACAGGGAAATGGCACCTGTATTTTGGGGATAATATTTTTCTCATCATTAGACTAAAGCTTTATCAGCCGCGAAATTTTTAGATTTTTCTTTTTTTTTGACTCAATAGACATTATAGTTTGCACATGCTTTGTGTTTTGGTCTCCAGACATGCTCTTTCCAGGGAAAATTTTCTGCAGTTAAAGCGAATTTGTCAAAATCTGGTAAATTTACAGAGCAAACCTCTCTTATGTACAAGTATTTTACGAGCTAGGCATTTCACTGATATCCACAGGGAATGCAGAAGTGCCATAGAAACAGAATCTTCTCCATACACCATGCCCTCCTCACTCTGAAAACAAAATGCTAACTAAAGCACAGTGGAAAGTTAGATAGTTAGCAGACCTCTACATTGTTGCAGCTGGATCCTGTATTGTCCTGCATGGCATAGCATGAATCAAACCCATTACTAACCCAAGCACATGTGACAGTATTATGTATACCTAAAGCCTCAATTCACTAGTAATTACCAAACTTCCAGTTACTAAAAGCTCCAAGTTACCTAACCAATACATTGGCCTTCTTTGACCAGGTCACCAGGTCTTTGACCCCTGTGTGGGCAGGAGCTGGACCATTTGTTGGGGAGAGGTACTGATGCTGAAGAAATAGGACTGAGCAGCAGACAGAAAATGATTTTGCCAATGATAGAACTATTGCAGCTAAACCCTCATTTTTGTTTTTTATACTCCTCTACTCTTATTATTCATAGTAAAGAGACAAGGTGGAGAACATAAGAATGCTGAAACACCCAAAAATAAGCATTTGTGAAGAGAAAGATCAAAGCCTGAATTAATAACCTGAATTGAATATGAAAGAAAACATAAGGACAAATTCCCTTATAGGGGTTATGACCATCAAAGGCTTGAATGCTAGTTTTTACATTAGGAGTCAATCCTTACACCTTAACCTTCATCACAGGACATCCCTTTCCAACTCATATCTTGTGACGAGCTGCTTTCTTCCAAGAAGTTCCTGAAAAAAAAATGTAGCTGTTGCAAAAAAGGCTCTATAAGGGATAGTCTGAAAGCAGCAAAAGTCATTAAGCAGTTCACTGGAGGCTATTGAGCATCTTTTTGTGGACAGTTTTCTAACCTACCTCCTAGCAGCCAGGATCCTCACATGGGGGCTAGATGAGGGGCTGGGGAGAGAGGAGCCATGCACAGTTTAGGCTGCATCCCCATGTGTTGACTGTCCTCACAGCATGGCAATTCAGGCAGATCTGCAAGACAGAGATTATTTTTCCTGTGGTCTGCATTTAGAAATAACTTCATCATTATCTCAATACTTTGACAATAGAAAATATTTGATTTGTGATGCATCCCCCTACTGCCTTCTAGGGCAAAATCAAAAGGAAAATTGAAGAGCTGCAGAAGAAAATATGAAAATATAAAATAAAAATTTAAAAAAACCCCAAAACCGAGAAGATATAGGGTTCCTTTTTACTTGTGTGATTTTTCAGGTTTACATCCTATTTCTCCAGTTTTCCTATGTGGTTATATGTGATAGACGTTCACTCAATAATAAGTGTAAGTCAAAGTTCTTTCCTATTTACTGATTTCTGAAGTAAAAGAATTTGTGAAAACAGCCAAGTGCTATTAAACTCAGAGTTGAAAAAAAAATTCAGAAGCATGGATTATTTGTTTTAATTTCAGCACAAGATTTTATATGAAACTGTCCTTTCATTGATGGGAAAATGTATCATTTTTTTATCTTTATATTTCACACACACATTATTAGATTTGGCCAGGACTTTTCTGATTAAATTGATCCATCATACTCAGATCTCTTCAGTAACACATCCATTTTGACACCTCTTCATTCAAAAAAACATTTACAGCCTCAGAATAGTAATATGCCTTCATCAACCCAGAGCAATTAACAGGTGGGCAGAAAGAGTCCTTGGGTTTCATCTGGAAGACCTGGCTTCAAGTCAGACTTTGCAAGAGTTGGACAAGAATCCTGAATCTACATTCTATGCAGGTGTGGGAAGCTCCACCTGCAGTGAATGAGCAGATTTCTCTCTCACTTTCTATAGAAACATTTATCCCAATTAAAATGCAGGGAAAAAATTAGATATCACTGAAACATTTACAATTTCCTTGTAAAATCAGCACATAAAACTTCCAGAAAAACTTTCAAGCTTCTGATTAGATATGTTGAAAATAATTGATCCGTTAATATCTTTCACAAAGCAGCATGAATTTCCATAGTGCAGTTTCCATTTCTTTTCTGGGTTGTTCCTGGAAAAAAAGGTAGAATTATTAACTACTGTGATGATGGCAAATTGAAAAGCTAAATGTGGTGTTAAAGAACAATACAAAATCAAGTCACAATTTTGCAGTAACCTTTTACTTTTGGAGTATAGAAATCATGACGAAAAATCTACATTATAATGCTGTGGTCTCAGACTCCAAAGAGTTACAGAAAACTGTGAGTACCTGGTTATGCTGAGGGTCTTAGTATTGTGAACATCTGCACTTCTTTAAATCTAAAAACTTAATAGAAATAAAAATAAATAAATAAAAAATCTATTTCTTCTCAATCATGCGAACCAAGTTTCAGCCAGTGAGAAATAGGAATGGAATGTAGAAAGAAATGTTATTCAAACCTGACAGGGGAGTTAGAATAGCTTTGATTGAATCAGCTAGATACAATTTCATGACTGTAACCTATGTGAATGACATCCTCCCTCAGCATCAGACTCTGGCTACAGGTGACTCGGTGGAACAATGCCAGTTGATGCCCACTGATGATGTGAATTCTATTAAAGCTACAGTTTTGTATTCTTAAAAAAGTTACAGAATGCGGACCAAACCCAGGACATGGTTTAAATAGAAGCTTAATATGGTTTGGAGAAATACAAAGAGAAATAAGCCTTAATGTGGAAATCTCTTTTCAGGCTACACTTTGCAATGAAGTGCTGGTGGTCACTAGACAGTGTACATTTCCTTTAGACAAAAATGCACATGATCTAACACAGTAGTAAGCCCGAGTGTAGTAATCTGAGGCAAGTAACAAAGGAAGATATATTGAGAATGAGGCACTATGGAGAAAAACAATGTTGACTTGTTTATCACTGACTTTACAACCTGTAGTGATAGCTGTGTGCACCCTGCATTGAGCCTTCCCCTTCCATGCCCATCTCTCCCCCCACCAGCGCACCTGCCAGCCATGCAGGCCAGGTCCAGCTGACGTGCCTGCTGCCGGCAGGATAGCCAGGATCAGAGGAATTAGTTCTGCTTGCCTTGGGAGGCCAGTCCAGCCGCTGTGGTTTCTATTCAAACTCCCCTCCACCACTCAAGCTCAACTGGAACCATTTAGTACCCGCATTGTTCTGCGGTTTTTATTTGTTTCCTTCCACTCAAGCACATGTTAAAAAAGGCGACCCCCCAGCAATCTTTTTTTTCCCCCTCCTTTCACATGACTAAGCGATTATCTTCTTCCTAATCAAAGAGACAGATGAAAAGAGTTTATTAATAAAAGTTCCCCTTCAGGAAGATTGGAAATGAATGATTAGTAAAATACACCCAATTTTACTTATAGACCCCCCTCATAGAGAGGCATCTGTGAAGGGTAGGGATGCCAGAATAGTGGAGGGGACTCAGGCATCTGGAAGCTGTTTGCGATATGGATTAGAAGTCAGGCTGCACACAGATACTGCCTCCAGTCACAAAAGCTTGCTCTGTGGAGGGGAAGAAAAATATGCTGCTTGTTTACAGTGCTACTTTTTCCCTTTGCTTGTTATCTGTTTTATTTCTTCCCTCACTCCCCTCTCCCCGCACCATTCATGTGCAATTATGTCTGCACAGATATGCCAGCTGGTGGGGCTTGTTAACCATACCCACCACGCCAGTGTCTAGGAAAAGGGGAGAAGGAGACGGGCGGGAGACGGGCAAACAACACGGCATTGTGCTCAGGACTGGGGCATTATCTGCTCCCTGTTGCCAGGGCCGGTCAATCAGACCAGGAAAAAACAAGCCCGGCACTGGGGAGAGCAGAGCAGAGATAGGCGTGTGTTTGGCTGGTACGGTATCCATCAGCGTATTTGAGAGAGAGGTAAATCACGGGCAGAAAAGCTCCGAGGGCTTTAAATAAAGAAAACTTCTGAAGCTTTTAAGAAAGTTTAAAGAGAGAGGCATTTTCCACACAGATCTGTTATTACCTGCATGAGTCTAAGATGGTCACATTGTTTACAGGTGTTCAAACCAGACTGTATGAAAAAATCATATGAAACCTGGCAAAAATTCTAGAGAGCAATTCTATTGTACTTGCATTATGAAATTAATATTAAATGTATTAAGAGATATTACTGTAAAAGCTTTCTACTGACCACCATTTCAATAGCTCTCTACCTGTTAATTCAAAATTTTAGGCTCAAAATCAAATGAGTAAAGAAGTATAAGGTAATGCTACTTAAATTCTACATGCTTTCATTAGGACTTACATTAACACAGTATCCTGCCAGACTATGAGGAGGCACAGGATCAGTGCTTTAGACATTTTAATCATCCAGTTCCTCTGGACTCAGAAAGAAATTAAATCAAACAACTAAAGCACCACAAAAAAATGTCCACGGAATTTTTAAAAATAAGATTATGACTTTAAACTTGGTTGCTTTCAAATCCAGATTCACAGAGGAATTCCAAAGAGGATAAAAATGCTCTCCCCTCTAACGTCTCCATTTGGAAGACACTGTATTCTGAAGCAAGGACTTTTCTTTAACTCATCTTTTAGCAGCGATGTAATCAGGCATAAGCTGCATCTGAAATTCAACTTTTTCTGGGAATTTATCTGAAAGAAAAGCATTTAGGAGGTGAAGGTAAATATTTCTGAGTCAAATAGATTTTTGTGCAAGCCTCCTTCTGAATATGTCAGCATTTCTGATTATTAGGGAAAGCAAAAAAGAAAATTAATTGGAAGGCAGCATCACAAAATCATTCAAACATCTCCATGTAATTACAATTACAGCAGCAACATGGTAGGACTGTACTGTTGCTACTGCAGTAAATAAAACAGGCTATCGAAGTAAATCCAAAATTATTAGATTTAAACTCATGACATTGGATATTCATTTTAGACCTACAGGATTTATTAGATATGTATTTTAAGCCTCTTAAATGCTTATAGGGAATCTCTTCTTTTAGAGGAAGGACTGCAGAAAAAACATACCTTGCAAACAACATTCTTAATGTCATTTCTATATACCATTTTACAGAAAAAAAAATTTAAAACTTTTTTTCTACAGAACATGATGATTAACAAGACCAGTGTCACACAGGTTTCCCCAGGATGGGTTTAAGATGATCCCACAACACACTACCATGGTGTGTTCCACTGATCACTCCTTATTAGTGCCAGCAAATTTTTGAAATAGCACCCCTATATTAAACATTCCTTATCTGTTACTACTTAGACAACTCTTTAAAAAGTATTTAGCAGTTTTGCTTATACCAGTCTTCCATGGCAGTATGTATCTACTTATGCAGGCCTTCTTGAAGCAGAAAATCACAGCACATTTAACATATATCTAAAAACATTAAATATTTTTCTATGTAAATAAATCATCTATTATAGAATCAACATATTATATTGAATCCTCCCAGATACAGACATGTACAAAATTTTTTAACAAGAAGTAACTATTCTCCCCTTCAGTAGTACAAACTCACATTCTTTCCTTTCTTCAAGACATGCAAAGTCGAACATACCCTTAAACTGGAGCCAAGATTAAATAGTGCACAACTAGTGCCATATTTTCAAACTGCTACAACTATGGAAAGTTTCACAGTTGAAGGAAAGAAGAAGAAAATGTAATTGTTCAGGTTCCTGTGAAGAAGTCCTTGGGGAAGGGAGAGAAGGCTGAGGTTTGCTGCTGTGCTGTTTGGCAGGGTTAACATTACAATAATAAAAATGCAATAATGACAGGTTTGCGAAACTTAAAATCTGTAACAATATTCACCATTATTCAGTCATGTCTGACAATCTCACCTCTTGTCAGCATTCAAGGAGATTCCCATGAATACCATTTTTAAAAAGAACAATTTATAACTAAGTAACTAGTTCTGTTTTACTTTTCTTTTTATTTTTTTTGAGAAACAATGAGTCTACCAAAAAAAAAAAATTATATAATGCTTGTAACCATCAAAGATACCATCAACATTCATATCAAACATAGGTTTAGGTTTTGGCTTTGTGTTTTTTTACAGGTAAAAATTTGATGGGAGGAGAGACATTTTTGAATTAAATGCTCACTTTGCAGTTCTTATGTTAATTAATTCATATCATGTTATGCCAAGAAAAATGTTTTTGGAAGTGTACCGAGAAAACAACTTTTAGGAGTGATTTATATTAGCTGAAAATATTTCCTATTCTTTGGAGCCCTCTAGCTAAGGCATTTACAGAATATGGAATATACGAAATACCCCAATTTTATACTATCTTTAAATATCAGTTCTAAATACATCTTTTCTTGAAGTTATAAAAAATAATTTTTGCACATTTTTTGTTCTCTTTAATTCTTTGTTGCCTGGTTTAGACATACCATGTAAATTTGGACTCAGGAAGTTACACACACGTGTTTAAAGATACAGATTTAAATGCATGATTGCCATATAGCCATATGCAATACATTCATATAATCTTTGACATACTCCCAAGATGTTGATTTTGTGTATTTATGTAGGAGATGAAGTATTTGTTTGCATTTTCCCTTCTATAAAACAAAGAGTCTATGAATTTGTCAAACTGTTGTTAAAGGGTAACATGTAAATAGCACTTGAAATTGAATGTGGAAATCTGTTCTTATGGCCTTCTAGAAAGAAGCACAGGATTCATGGTCTTCATTAAATACATGTATTTTACAGTGAAAAAGTCCCTAAAACAAAACCAGCCTCTGCCTCTTTAATTATTACCATAATGTCATTTGTATTTCCACAAACCTAAGAAACTGGTTTTGCTTTCCCCAGTAGATGTAGATATTTTTTATATGTTTAATAAATTTGTTTAATCAAATTCTCAAGCAAAACCAAATAGTTCTTGCAGAATGTCAGTGATGTGAGGATAGCTGAAGAATTGGTAGAAAGGCTCAGTCTCCCCCATAAAGGAATATATTTAACTAAATAACTAGGAAGGAAGGAAGGAAGGAAGGAAGGAAGGAAGGAAGGAAGGAAGGAAGGAAGGAAGGAAGGAAGGAAGGAAGGAAGGAAGGAAGGAAGGAAGGAAGGAAGGACTTCCAAAGGAGAAGAGTGCAACATAGGTATTTGCTGTGGTTGAGATCTTTTGACTGGAAGTTGATTGGCTTCTTAGTTACATCTCACTCTATTTCAACTGTGCACTATTTGTTTTAAAATATCTAAATAAGTTGAAATATGGACTGCTTAACATGCTCACCTCCATGGATTTTTTAAACAAATTTTTAAAATCCATGCTCTTATTTCCTTAGCAAGTCTTGTTTAAAAATTTGTTGCTGTCAGTATATTATCTAACAATATTGTGACGAAGGAGAGAAACCCTTAAATCGTTTTCCTCCCCTACTCCCATGGTCATCAAAACAAATAGTACCTATTACCTTCCAAAACTCCTTTTATTGATTACTGGGAGTATGGCTTTTCCATTCTACCTGTTTATATTGCCCTCATATTAGCAAAACCCAAGAACTTTGCTATTTAAAGTGAAACTAAGGTGATAAAATTATCATTTTTGGTACTTTTCTCTCTATATCCCCACACAATGTTATTATCAAAATCTCTTGAATTGTCTACAGTGACATTAATCTTTCAAGCAGGAAAAATAAATATATTTTTCTATGGGTAGAACAGATTATTTTCCATTTCAAGCAGGAAAAATAAATGTATTTTTCTATGAGTAGAACAGATTATTTTCCATTCCTTCAGTAGTGCAAGCCATAACCCTGTTATGGTGTCTGTGGTTAGCTGTCAGTGCTTGTCAACATATATAATTTCAAATATCATCTAACTGCAACTTCAACTCTGCATTTCTTGGATTAAACTGTTTAATGTTGGGAAAATAACTGTTTCATAGTCTCTAACATTTTTCCTACATTATATGTACTCTTAATCTAATTTTAAGACAAAAATCAGTAAACATTAATGTGGTTTCACTTGTCTCTGATATTTCTTCCAGTGAAAAAGCACTGGATATAAAGTCCAGTGAAAAGTGCCAAGAAAAAGTCAGATTACAGGACTAACAGAAGCGCTTAACTGATTTCAGCTTAAACCACTGGGCATCTTCTCACCGTCATCAATGTGGATGCCCGCTAGAACACCTCTTTTCTGGTGAAGAAAAAACACTGTGTATTGATACCATTAATTGTTAATTTTCATCCATCATCCACAGTTTGTCCTATATTTTTCTGTGGTCTCTCAGAATGAATATGTTGCAAAAGTCCAAAGTTTTTAAGCACATCTCAAATGCAAAATTTGCGAGCAGCAAAACCAAACTGTCTACTGCCTATCGGTCAAGTATCCCATTGTATAAGTGACATTTTCACTCTGTCATTTAAAAAAAAAAGACCAAAAAAAATAAAAAAGAAAAGACTTATCATTTACAAGGAAAGCCAATCAATAAATGAAGTGTCGCTGATCAGTGTCAGTGTTGGCAGGGTGACGTTCCATTATCCTGCCAGGCACCTTGCAATCATGTGCAAGGAGCCCCGTAGGGATGGGCTCTATGGCAGTTTGCACCCTCATCCCCTGCCCTGACCCTGCATGCCCCTTCCTCCAAACCGGCTGCTGGCCCTGCATCCATGTGTGACTTTGTCCCGATGTACGGGTCGGAGGGGCTGGCTGTTGTGACGGTGTGGTGTCACTTGGGCTGGGTGACAGCCAGTTCTCTGCAGACAGCGCTGTCAGAGAATCACAGACTTCCCCATGTACGAGCGAAATTAACTTCTGTTAGTCTGACATTTTCTGCAATCAATACTCACAGGGTCCTTGTCTCTGGGATCAAAATTCATAAATCAAAAGCAGAAAGCATGAAATAAGGTATTTGATAAATCCATTAACTGAAGTAGAAGAGTACTTCTGTCACACTATTTAAAGACTACAGTAGTGCTGGCGAAAGGGGGAGAAATCTAACAAACACGTTAAGTGAAGTGCTCTCTTGTGTTTGTTTGAATATACAGCTCAGTCTCACCATCCGAAGGGCTTTGCACCATGGCGGCCAACAAGTTGGCTTCCCTGGACCCCATGCTGCACACACTGACTTTGGGAGGCAGAAATACACCAACTAACCATTTTCTGATAGACAGTCATCCAGAATAATCCAAGTTTAAGACAAAACTGCATTGGAAATCTAAAGCACTTTCAATTCACTAAAGCAAGAATTTAATGTGCAGATCAGTTTATTAAAATTACAAGGAAGTCCAAAATACGGGACTTCTCCTAAGGCCTTCTCACACAGGGGACTTCTCCTAAGGCCCCTGTGACTACCTGCCAGTACCATTGCACATCCAGAAATCTTTAAAAAGAAGCAGTCCTTACCACTAACCCAATTTATTCAGATTTCATTAATGGCAATTTCCACACTGCAGGCAAGGATGAGACTAAAAGCCAACAGAAGCTACAGAGCAGCATGTACCCTTTTCCCCATTCATATGCACAGTCCTGATTGAGAGTAAGAGGTGCCACCAGAAGCTGTGGGCACTGAGAGGTCTGTTGAATGGTAGTATCCTCTGCAGTGTTGGTTAACATGATGAAAAATGCAAACAAATTACTCTCCTAGAATTGTATGCCTCCACTTCTCAGCTGATAACTACAAGAGGATCTAATAGTCCAAGGTGACAAAAAGAAAGGTCTGGACCTTACTATTATGGAAATGTGCTTTATCCTGAAGCCTTTTTCTAGGGGAACACAGGGTTAGACTTTGGAATTCTTAAACTTAATAAATTGCAAGATCAAGTCTCTCTCCCTAGAAATCAGTGGGGCCATATCCACATGTGGTGTCATCTGGTCTGGGTGTCTATAAGTGACAGTAATTCTCCAGCAGTTAAAAATGCATCCCATGGTTTTCATACTCTTAAAATTTATTATAAAAAGATATTTCTATATTTTCAGCTGTGATCCATGGTAAAGAATTAGTTGCAGAGGTTTACATGTGAACACAAATAGCGTTGTTTTAGCACAATTACTTATTAAAGGATGTATCATAACTATTTGCTCTGATCAAAACCTTGCTAGATAAGGAAATGGTCTAATGGCAAAACCTTGTACCTATAATGCAATATAAAAGGTAGCAACAGAGAAATTACTTTCATTAAACCATTTCTTTATATCACTTCAAATACCAAGACAATACATTTTCCTTCTGTGATGCTATGAAGACTAACCAGCTGATTTTCTGTATGGCAAAAATCTTTTTTATGCATTGCTTGTAAGTATAACTGCATGCTATCAATGAACTTCCTATTTTATAGTTTCTGAAATTATGAGAACAATATTTTCAGCACATCTTATTCTATATTCAGTCACTACCTATCAATGAACAGTTTGATTTTGCTTTCCTCTAATTACAAGCTAACCAATAATTAGAGCACTTTTTTCTATACAGATCTTCTGTCTTCTAAATCCGTCAATAGTTGTGATTTTCTAAGAGCCTGAATGTACTCTAATAGACCTATGAGAAAGATTTTTTTTTTCTGTTATGCACATTCAATAACGTTTTTCCCCTATCACTTAAAGAATTCTGTTATTTTCTTTTCTGCTCTGAATAATGCAGGTCCCCTTGAGAAAATTCAAGTTAACAGAGTAGAAGCCTGCATTTATCTTCAGAGAATAAAATTATTTGGCATATTTAGCTTACCTGATGGTCTTGGTGAAGAAAGATTTGTATTTATAATTACAGGATTGTCCTTGTCATACAACTATTCGAAAACTAATACTCTGATATTTACTATACTACAAATCATCTACATACCCACAAATGGCTTTTGCATAATTCAAAGAAACTTAGCTACAATTTTCTTGGAAGCAAATTTTTTTTTAGTTTGGTTACAAACATTTTACCCTGTTTTTCACATGCGTCTTTTTCAGGGACGTTTTCAGCACTTTCTCAGGAATGCTGCGATTCCCAACATTATACCTTCTCACAGTGGGACTGGAGAAGCTACTGCAGGTACTCTTCTTCTGTGGCTTCCAAGCAACACGATCTATGTACATCCTTATGAACAGCCAATCTGATTCTCCGTCTGCCTTGCTGACAGGTGACTGGCAGGGAGGCTGGAGAAGCAGACAGCCCATGCACCACTGGAAAGCCAGCAAGCCAAAACCTGCAATTTTTATTTTTCCCAAAGCTGTTCTGTCAGAAATACGTGGGGGGTTTTTCTGCAGAAAGGAAATCCATTTCCATTCAGCTCTTTTCAGTAGTTGCTGCTGAAGAAGGAGTCCAGTATTACTGACAGCGCTTTCACTTACTAAAACACAAACTTCAGTAAGTCCACTCACAACAGGATAAAAGAATTTACCTCGCTTAACACAGTCAGTATAGTTGTGAACTTGGAAACATCCTGAGGTTTCCAGATCTGGATCCAGGGTCATCAATTCGTAGAATTATAGAATCACAGAATGCTTTGGATGGGAAGGGACCTCAAAGACCATCTAGTTCCAATCTCCCTGCCATGGGCTGGGACACCCTCACTAGACCAGGTTGCTCAAAGCCTCGTCCAACCTGGCCTTAAATGCCTTCAGGGATGGGGCTTCCACAACCTCTCTGGCACCCTGTGCCAGTTCCTCACCACCCTCAGAGTGAAGAACATCTTACTAACGTCTAACCTAAACCTACCTTCTTTCACACCTCTCCAGAAAAGCAGGGACCTATTTGGAAATAGGGTAGAAAGGGGGAACCACTCATAGCTTGCTCTTTTGCTGCTCTCCCTGACACAAAGTTGACTTTTCAGTTTCCCATTCAAACCAATATGAGAAAAATTCCTTCCCTTTGCTCATAAACCCCACAGCATACACGACTAAGGAACATGATGCTTCAGTGCATAGTTGATTTTCATATCTTCACGGCTGTATCCCAAAGAGTCACTTCAGGGAGTGAATGAGAAAACATGCTCAGGAACAATCTTACTACCTAAAAAGCAGCTAGGAAGTGGATTTTAACTTTATATGTCTCCTGCTTTCAAAATAGACATAAAACTACAGAGAGGTTTTAATTTTTACTGTACCTGCATCTTTCCAGTGGTTTTTCAATCCTCTGTAAAACAGGGTGGCCTGTACATTTTTAGGCCATGTTCTGTAGAGAAGGAAACGAGTGATTTCTGTTACTGTATGGTATGTTAAACCCGGAAATCTTCTAGTGGAAACATACTGGCCAGCAATTTTGTTACTGGAAGAAACTTTGATTTTTTTTAAATTTAAGAACATAACCAGTCATACATTTTATAAACGCATTTCATAAATGTCTTTCTTATTTTATATGTTTTTTATGCCCAATAAAGAATCTTAGCTGTTGCTAAATTGTACAAGTAGACATCTACAAGTCAGGTAGTTGCAAGCCTCTTGAGGCTTGTTCAATAAAATAGCAAATTCCTGCAACAGGACAAATCACTTCAAAGATCTTGCACTACTGAAATATAAGAACTGAGTAATTTTAGCTTCCCGTTGTAATGTCCCAGTTGCTAATGGAGGAATTTTTGCTTTTTCTTTTCATTCAAAAAACCAAGTAAAATACCATGACAACTGAAATAGGAATAATTTACTTTTTTCTTTACAGAAACCAAACAAAATTACACTGATTAACCTACAAGCAAGTTTTCATTAGAAAAGGCTTAATTTTTTGCTGTTCCTTTGAGCAAATTATTCTGCTAGATATTTGATTCTATCAATGAATACTACTCCCTTCTAATAAGTTTTCTTTACCCTTCAAAAGGGAAAGCTCAAGTGCCCTTTTTATTTGAGGGTGCATATAGCAGTATGTGCTGATTAAATATACTAAATAAAACCTTACATAGAGCTACAGTACTAAATCTCTTTATATTATAAAAACTGCACATTTTTGAGAAGTATTTCACCAACAGTACTAAACGCATGTTTTCTGCTGAATTCTATACTATAGTCTCAAGACAATCTCTGGCAACAGCAATCACTAATATCAAAGCACTTTCTGCTTTGGTTTGCATTTTCTTATACGGATGTCTCTCTTGCATTGAAGATGAAAGTCAGACAAGATAGATGCTTACAGTCTATGTGAATGCTGAGACCTTTGTAAAAGTGAGGAGGAAGAGAGGAGAGTCTTATTGTAAGCAGAAGTAAACCAGATCTCCAGTACTCAGGGCATTTGTCACTGAAAAGCAACAAGAAGATTAATTAGGGGATGAGAAGATTCATGATGAAAGTGTGTGCCTCCATGTGCTGTTGAGGGACTCTCCCCTTCATTCTTGAAGCTCAGAGATGGGAGAGATTTTTCTTTTCCTACCCAAACTAGGCTTCTTTGATTAAAATTCCTACAAAAGATAAAGTTGAAGATTTTGACTTGGGGTTTTAGGCTGTCTGCTGCTGGAAAACAAATAAGCTCATCTAGTATCCACACACATTTCTGAGAATTTCCCCATTTTGCTGTTCTTTTTCTCCATACATATGTTTTTGAGAAGCTTTATGCCTCCATCATGAAGGAGAGAGGCTCCATGTGTTACTTTCCTCATGTTTCCTGTGCTTTTCCTCAAGTAGGTTCATCTTCATTACTGTGTTACCAGTCAGAGTAGACAAAGTGAACCAGCAGATGAAAATAGTGTCCCTCTCTGAAGGGTGATATAGTTCGTTACCTTTATAACTTCCCTAAAGTTAAAATATAATGTGCTGGTTCTCACTTGGCAAGAAATACGGGAAGCTATGAAAACAATCTTTAATTTCTATTTCACTGGACACAGATATTCTAAAAGCACACAAATGTGTGCACAGAAAAGTGTCACTTGCTATACTTCCTGAAAGAAAGGAATAATGGTGAACCAAAACAAAGCTGCAAAGCTAATACAAACCTTTCTCTGAAAACATAAGATCTTCTTCCTATGCCTCTGAAAGCAGGAGAATGCCACGAAAGGTCCAGAAAGCACCTGCAGTTGCACTTTCCTTTTTGCTCCAACACACGGGGCTGTTACCAGCCTAAAAGTGCTTACAAGATGTTTCAGGAGTTGGGAGGTTTAATTAATTTTTTTACACAAACAGTTCACAGTTCTGTTGGTGATGAGAAACCACAGTTGGATATCCAACTGGGTATGAAGGTAACATACTAGTGATTCTTGCCTCTTCCTTCTATCCTAAATGAGTAGCTGACGAGTTTGATGGCAGACTATTAGAAGAAGATTATAACAATAATGTATTTTAAGCTAACAACAGCAAACTAGATGGGAGTCGTATGTAGCTCTTGCAAGCATCTAAACGCACTACCTGTTCCAGCCTCAGGCAGAAAGAAGGGAGGTTGGTAAAGTGTGAGAGCTATTTGCAAACATTTTAAAGTACTATGGTGCCAGCCCTGAATTTGAATGGAAAGCTGAGAGAGAGCTATAAGAGAGCTTTAATCCACTGGGTATGGCAAACAGGAGAGGAGCTGCTCCTTACCTGTTAAACTGGTATCTAAATTGGCAATACCAGCAAAAGGCTTAATTCCTCTCATTGCAACTTTCTACCCATTTGATATCCCCTTGCCTTTTGCTGTTAGAAACATTTACATAGTCACACACCAAATGAGATCTCATTGAAGTGAACATGTTCCCCCTCCTAAAGAGACCAGGTTTGAATGTGTGTCAGATGCGTGATTCAGTTCCCTAAACTGAGACAGAAGTCTTATGCACACACCAAAAAAAAAAGGAGGACTCTGGGAGCAGCTGAAATGAATTTTTGGAGCAAAGAGAGAAGACATTCTCAGGTTGGTAAAGCTTCTGTCTGTGCCTGCTAAAAGTTACCACAAAGCTATGGACTTGTTTGTTTTTTAAAAAGCATGACTGGGCCTATTCCTGCACTTGGCACTAATCCTGAGCCCTTCTGTACAGCCATGTGTTGCTCTGTGATTGCCTTGGTGCAGGTCTTGAGTGCTTGCAGCATGCCCAAGCTCACACTGTTAGACTGGACTCTCAGGAGTGCTTCTGACTTTCACGTGTGGACACAGCATAGCATAAGGCAGTGCTGAAATTCAAAACCAAGCTAAATCAGGTGCATCTTACCTTACAAGGCTTCATTGCATACTAAGTGAAGCTAAGATTTCGGGAAGAAATGTGAATAAAATTGTGCTTACAGAAGAATCATTTAATTCACTTATTGATGCCTACAAGGTAAAGTGCACTTTTCTCACTATACTTATCTTGATAACTATATGCTGACTTAATTTTTCTTCCTTTAGGTAGTCTAATGTTTTAAAGGCTTTTTCCAATCTGTGATTGAATATTTATTTCAGCTGATACCCTATAAACCACCTGAGCACATTTAAATGCCATCCACCACATAACAAACACTGATTTCCTGCTAGGAGTTGAGGGAGCTGCAGCAGCTACACTGTGTTATTGTACCACAGTGGCAGGCTGCCAATATGTTCATTCACATTTATAATTTCTGTCACTTGTGTAAAAGACTAACAATCGTGTGTTATTTGAATAAAATATTTTGATAAAAATCTCAAATGTTTATCCAAGAGAGTTGTATCATCTTTCTTGATGTTCTGTGATTAAATATTCCTTTATTACACAAACAGTAAAACAATAAACACAAAATAAAAACCTGGTTATAAGCTTTTTTGCTATAGCAAGGAAACAATTTACTGGTTGGAAAAAAACCAATGAAACCCAACACACAAATCCAACAAATCAACAAGGAAACAAAATCCAAAATACTAAATGGTATTTCATGAGATTTTTGCATGGTTGGGTGGCTGTTCTTCTAGTTAAATCATCTCTTTTTCACAGACACAGAGAATAAGTGCATCAAAATATCAAATCCTCTTTTGACCCAAGACCAATGTAGATTTTGTTTTAATAAAGTGACAATTTCCAGTTATCTTGTAGACCTGCAACAATGCAATTGCCCAGAAAGGCTGCTATTTGTTACAGATACTATGTAGATAATGAATGAGTGCTACACAAGATACCAGTGAAGTGGAAAACAAGGGGTTGTTGGCACAGTCCCCATGTTCTCTTTACAGGACAATTAGAGACATTCTGCATTGTCAAAACACTTCTCAAGATCTAGTCACAAGTTTGAGATAATCTGCAAATGATTACCATTGGCAAAAGGTGAATTCAGTTTTCTAAAAGTGTGTAAGTGTTTTAGCATAATTAGTTTAAAATAGAAAATGCTATCTATATTTATAAGAATTTAATGACAAATAGAGATAACAAATTAAATGCAAATAAGTGTTATTTCAGTTTTCCTTGTCTATGCAGGGGAATTTAGACAGTACCTAAGTGGATTCTGCATATAATAGGCTGCTTGTAGGAAAAGAAAGGGGACGGTACACTGAGGCAGTGTTCTCCTGGCTCTTGCTGTACTACATCAGTATGTGGTAGCACATGGCATCGCGTGCATGCCAGCCCATCATTTATCTCTTGCATCTCTCCCATAAAGAAGATGAGGTGGAGTAAACATCATACATACAGTTCTGAAGCACAACTCATTCGCATATTTTATTGTTATGCATGCAGTTATATTAAATTTTAATTGCTTTACATATACACTAAACAAACCTAGAAAACTTAACTGAACCTCCCTTGTTCAACTTTTCCATTTTTCCCTGCCTTAAGGTCTATACCTTTAACACATGCTGCTTTTTTTAGGAAACTAATCCTAAGAATAATTTGTTTTCCTAAAAAGGAATCTTTATTTATCAGTCAAAAGCTATCTAAGCATCTAAGAACCCTACTGTATTTCTTAGCATTCATACTGTGGATGCAATGGTACTTTAAATCATGACCTTCCCTTCAGCTGAAGCAGCAGTGGATCATTCTGGTGGCAACTTACAGGGACCTTGTTTAAGGGTGTTTCTTTGAAGCTCAGCATGTGTGCTGCCACTGCACCCATTTCTTTTCTGCAGGGTAAGCTTGCCACCATATGGAAACCACATGGATTACTTAGTGGAGGTCGGGCTAACACTGATAGCATGACTAGATTTTCTATCTCAATTGTAAGAAGTTTGACGGAAAAGAAAATACACAGTACAACTGCAGGAGAGGAAACATGGCTCTTTGTGAACTCTCCTTTGTACTTTAATACCAGTCTGAGCCGTCCATTCAAGGCTGAGTCCTGAATGGATATTAGCTAACCATTTTTATGCTAAGGACAATCAACTCCGATTAGTGGTTTCAGTAAGTACAAATGCTGAAGAAGTCAGATGTGGATACAAATTTGGTGTTTGACTTTCCTTTTTTTTTTTTTCCTTTCTACTTGCCCTAAAAGAACAGATAAGACTCAAGATTCTAGTGATACTGCATTAATAAAACCATTTTGTTTAAGGCAGTAATATCAGATTTACAGAAGTGTAATCTAGTTCCAACTTTCTTTCTCTAGAGTGCTCAATATTTTCCACACAAACAATTTAAGAGGTTGTTTGGCACTTGGAATTCAAATATATTACATTTAGGGGCATGACATGAGAATTACAATCACAATTAATGGCATGTCAATACTTTTTAAAGAAAAATATTGATGTCCAATGAGCAATCAGGCACTTACTAGATACTATGATCATCTTTCAATGAGTGCCATCCATCTAAACTGGGCACTCAAATTACACCAAAGATTTGGAGATGAAAGAACAAGAAAAAATGTGGAGTAGCACTGAACTAAAACATACAGAATCAGCAAACTACTGTATCTTGCAGGTAACACCTTTAGGAAATAATCATGGTTGATAAAAATGGCAAAAATCCCACTCGGTTTCAAATTAGTTGGAATGAGAAGGTAAGTATCTTTTTTTTTTTCCCCTCATAGTTTTCCAAAATGAATAACTGAATAGCCTGTTTTCCTCACAATATATCAATGTGTAATACAGAGGTATTTTCATATATAGCACAAACATGTATTCAGCTTCAGCACTCTCCAGTATGATTTCAAAGCAGATTTTCCTATTGAATTTTCACAAATAATAAATAGCACTTGATTAGATTTATCAAAACTTCTGTTTTATTTACAACCAGGAATAACTAACCTGTAAAAACCTGGTACTCTGGGCCAAAGCTTTCACAAACTGTCAGAGATTTCTCCATAATTTTAAGCTCTAGAGCTTTTAAGTCAGTGTCATTAAACTATTCCTCCTGAAAAAGCAACGAACATTGTCAGTAGGTAGTACCAATAGGCCAATTAATAGCACAAGCTCTTCCATGTGCTATCCATATAACAGGGTGTGTGGCACTGCCTATGTTTCAGTGCATATGCCACGTATTTTTCTAGAAAACTGATGAAATATTGTGATTATCAAATGGAAACATGAAATAGGAGATAGTGAAAGCTAAGATTATATCACAACTACATTAAGCTCCTAGTGACAGCAATCTGTACCTTTTTAAAAAAATGAAGATGGTGAAAACACTTCTGAAAAGTTTACTTTTTTTTTATACAATGAACCCTTCAATGTAAATGACTGATTTTAAATGTTCTGAAAATAAAAAAAGTAGTTTTCAGTTATATTTTAAAAAATATTTTCACCATGTTCTAAAAATATTTCATGGAATTATATCTGAAAATATCTTTAAAGCATGGAGAGATATAAAACATTTAGAAGATTTGCAATTTTAATTTTTCCTTACAGATCTCCCACCACTGAAAAATTCCCAGCCGACCAACTCAAACCCTTATTCCTTCCATGGAAGATTTCTTCATTAAAAAGGAAGATTTTTGCCTTGAAGGGACAGGTAATGCTTCTCAATTTTAATATGGTAATTAATTGCTAGATTATAATTTCTATGGAATTGCATTTGAATTCCACATTAATCTTTAATGAATTAACTAAGACTAATTTACTTGTAATAAACACCAACACATTTAATGATGATTGGTTGCTTATTTTTTAAAAATTGTATAATAAACATTCAAATTTTCTGAGGATTACTGTTGACAATTTTCTTTTTGTTTTATTTGTATATCAACTGAAAATGTACCTTGAGGGATATTTCTCACCTTACCTGAAAACCGCACGGACTGTGGCTGCTCTTCAGAGAAGCCGAAAAATTTTCAGTGTGTTTTTAAGAAGTGTCAGATTTTGAATCTCAGTTTTGTTTTAGAATTTGTCTAACCTCACCAAAACTAATGATACAGTGATACCTCCCAAGATTTGAATTTCCATGGAAGAAATAAAAATCTTCTAGTATGGAAAAGAAAAAAATAAGAATATGAGTCCTACTGGAGGAGTGGGGTAGGGTGTGTGTGGCACAGCTATGCTAACAAAAGCACAAAAAACAAGCAGCTTGGAAATAATTTCAGAGACTAAATTTGGAAATTAAATAAAATCTTGTAGGGTCACAATGCTGAGTGAGGACCTGTGACTCTTTTCTGTGAATCTTGCCTTTTTAGATCTTTTGCTAATATGCTTTTATACCTAGATTTCAATAAACTCTGTAGCACTGGGAATCACTGTGTGCTTTCTCATGTTGCGTTGCTAATGCTCAGAGCAGCTCTAGTGAATTCAATGCTTTAAGTACATCAAAAAGAAAAGGAAGAAAACTAAACTGAATCAAACAGATCAAACCCACAAGTGGTCTGGAATAAAAAAGAAAAGCCCTCTTCTAGTAGGTATAGGGACAAAATCTCACCAGAAATCATTCAATGTTACTGAAACTGTCTGTACATGATCTCAGTGAAAGAATGGCTTACTCCTTTTAAGTGAGGACTGTTAGACCTATCTTCAGTCCTCAAAAAAATTAGCTAGAAAGAGACCCTTAGCGCCCACATCCCATCTTTACCGTACTGCTGGAAATCTCTTTGGTGGCCCCTTGGCGTTGCTTGTGGCTGTTCATTGATCCCACTGAAGGCTGCAAAAGAAAATAAATCTACGCAACTTCATGGGTTCATGACGTCCGTCTTTTCCCCAAAGAAGCAGGAAAGAATGGTCCCCTGGAGAGAATCCACTGTCTGGGGGAAAAAGGAGGGAAGAGAATATCATAGCTATACTCTTTACTACTGCTATTAAACTAACTCACAGAAGTCTCAAACAGACCTGTAAGTACGCCACAGTTCTTCTAGAGCAATTTATACTTGCAACAACTGCCAATATACACAAAGATATTCCTGGCTGTGTTATGAATGATACTTTTGCAAAGCAGCATATTTATTCAAAATATTCATTAGGATCAGCACCACCTAACAGCATAGCATTTGGTAATGGCTATGATGATTAGTAACAAACTATTCATTCATGCAATGATTTGCTACCAGAGAAATCACTTAGTGATAAAAGAATATGAACTGACCCCTTTTAAAGGTGAAAAAGTTTGAGTACAAACTCTAAAAAGGCTGTTCGAATAATCTGGCAGAGGCAAAATATCCTTCCAAAAAGGCACTAAAAATATTCAGCTTTCTTGTCCTAATCTTTACTTATCATAACTTCACTGAGGAAAAAAATGTTATGAATCATTACTTATTGATTGCCTTAAGTGCACTTCTTAGAGTGCGATATCATAGCATGATCATATCTGTTCTCAAAAAGTAGTGTAAGCAGATGCCTACCTCAAAACCTATCTTTATTATTTATGCAATTAAGTGTGCGGCTGCATAAAGCTCTCTGCATATGAGCAGTAATATTATACCATCCTGACGTGGGTTTCACTGCTGTATAAATGAAGCCCATATTAAATTTACAAAGGTTACAAAACCATTAGCACTGATGGCTTTTAAGGAGTAAACGTTCACCATGACTCATACTTGGTTCATTTGTGCCATTTGGAAATTAAGTATTCTTAATTGCTGTAATGCACCGCAAGTTCCAACGCTTCTCAGCGAAGGAGGTACGTAATTCCCCTGTAATTGGAGTAAAGTATTCTAATTGATTAATTGAGTTTTCTTGTAAGATTGCACAGGAGTTTTACATGCAAGAAGGTTACCCTTGTTCTATGTAACATAAAAATGCTTGAACCTGCAATATAAAGTAATGTTATCAGTGCTGGGTGAAAGTACACAGCAATACAGTCTAAATGAGATGACCATTTTTGCTGGCAACAAGTGGCTTGTACTTTACATCAAACAAGCACTATGGGAGGTGAGAGGAGATGAATGCTTTTTTTTTTTTACTGCCATTTAACATTTGCTGTCAACCTTGTTCCTCGTGCTGCTTCTCATTTATGCGATCAATTTTTGTTTTGTTTTTGTTTGACTTGGTGTAATACTTCTGACTGGATAAAAACATGGAGCAGGAAAATCCTGACATAAATAAACAAAAAAATGTTAAGAATATTCATCAGTGTTGAGTAGACTTCAAAAATGGGGAAGGAAAGAGTGAGAAGAAAAGAGGAAACAAAAATTGTAATTAAAAGAAAAAAATTTAAAGGGATATTTTGGCTTAAAAAATATGTACTCCTTAACAATTAAGTTATTAAAGTAGAACAGTAGCAGATCCATACTGTCACAAGATTTACCTGACCCAAACCCAGGCTAGCTACACCCCTGAGGTTCCCTTGTTATTTGTGGAGAGCTGCTTAAGGTAACCATACTTCAGATTTTAGAGGGTAGGAGCTGAAATTCACACATGGACTATAGAAATTATTTCCTACATCAAAATAAACCAAACTGAGTATCTAGTGATTTTGATAGGATTTTTCTTATTAGTTTTTGTCATTCTTTTTAGAAAAGAAGTGAATCACCGTTGGGTTTTGAAGAAAGGAGCATTAATATATCCAGCATGTCACAGGCCATTTCAAACTTTACATTAAGTTAATGTAAAAATATTAAGCTATGAAAAAAGTTTTCAAAGATATGGCAATCCAAAAAGTAGGTAGATATTTTGTCTGTATTTTAGCTAAAATGTGACTTCAAATGTAAACAAAAATTTGCTTTGACTTGCAGAGTGGAAGAAGGACAAGCCTTTCTGCTTTTCCACCTCCTCATAAGCCCGGGTCTGCGAGAAGCTGCTCGTTCCCCTTCCTTCACTATTTCAGCCAGGGAGCTGGTGGAGACATCTGCAAAGGTCTCCCTACTCACTCATTCTGTATGAACAATTGTGCTTTAAAACTACTCAAAGTGGTATTATAAAATGACAGGACTGCCTGCCAAGACCAATATTTGCTTGGTAAGGCGTTTATCTGACTCTTTGCTCCATATTTTAAAGCACTGTCTATTTAAAAAGGAGTTGGATTTTTTTGGGAATCATGCAAGACACATTCTTCTGCCTCAGGTCAGAGTTTGAGGAGGTTTATTGCAGAATCCCAGGTTGAGTTTCTGCTGTATGAGCCTGTAAAAGTCCCGACTCGAGCTAACAGACTGTTTGAATTAAAAGTGCGCAGCCAGCTGATGCTTGCTTTGTTGCAAATGTTTAAGTCTCTCTTCTTCCACCTCCTCTCCCTTGCCTCCCTTTTTCTGCCTGTTTTTTTTTGTAGCATTTCTGAAAAAAATAGATGCATCCCTCTCTTTACATGGAGTTTATTCCTAACAACGCCTGCCTCTTTGTCACACCAGCTCACAATTTGTATCACCCAATACACTAAGGGCCACAATTCATTTCAGTCATGGTTCAAAGCTATCCTGAAATAATCACAAAGTGACACTGTGAAATTACTGTAAAAAATTTTGCGGCAGTGTCATGACATTTTATAATTGAGACCTCTAGTACTCATAGCTCTATCAAAGCCCATAAGGAGGAGGGGAAAAAATTGTATTTTGACAGACATAGCAGCTTGAGATGTGCAAGCAAGATTGTATAAAGTCAGCCATGTAGAAAGTTATCGGATGTTCCAGTTTGTGCCCCCATGAAATTGGCACAAATCATCTGGATTTGACTTCAGGAAGGTGGTTAGGAGTAACATGAGAGAGTAAACAAGGAGGTAATGGCCACTCAATGACTTAACCTATGTCACAGGGCAACTAACGTGTCAGCAAAGAATCAAATAAAGATGAATGAGCTTATCAGAGGACCATGCACTGCCTCATTGGGCCCAATTTAATTAAACAGAGAAACTGTTCATATAGAAAGATTAATAGAGCAACTACATACAGTAACTGCTAAAAAAGTAAATCAAAGCAACACACAAACACTGTTACAAGCACCTGCTATGTGATATTTTCTCTCATCATACCGATGAAAATCATGAGATGACCAGAATCATTTGACCATCTGGTTGGTAAAGGTCTGAGTTTACACGCGATTCACAAGAGCTGAAGATGCTACACGTATGAACCAGCTATCTGGTGATAAATGGGAATTTTCCACTCTAGACCTTTATCTGAGTGTGTGATATAGGTTGCCTTTCTTAGGAAAGGAATCACACATATCTCCCAAAGGAAATGTTGTCACATGAAATAACTTTTCCTGCATCAGAATGCTCCTCTGGATAATAAAAATATTTTGCTTTGGTCATAGAGAAGAAAAAATGTAAGAACATTTAATAACCCAGAAAAAAATAATGAATCTGATATAGATATATAATAATGTGCTGTTAAGAAAAGTCAAGAGAGGAAGAGGGGGATAAAAGGAATGAGATGTAAAATGAATCAAGTTTATTTAGAAAAACAAAAAACTAAGGCAGTAGGGTTTCACTTCTGGGTTGTAAATGCCATTTCATGGTCCAGTACTTTCAGTTTGACAGTATCAGTCTTGCATTCTGGATGACCAGAGTTTATTGCAAGGCAACAGAGTCTAGCATGGCTCTCCACCTTTATTTGAGCTGTGGCACATTGGTAGAGGAAGGTCTGAAACACTGTATAGTGTCTGGTCCAGGGCATAACTTACTTGCAATGTAAAAGGGTAGAGTAGGGTAGGGAAAGACAGGATAGGGTAGGATAGGACAGGACAGGACAGGACAGGACAGGACAGGACAGGACAGGATAGGATAGGATAGGATAGGATAGGATAGGATAGGATAGGATAGGATAGGATAGGATAGGATAGGATAGGAGCCCCCTGCTTGAAGCAGTGACTTCACTGCATGTTAGAAGTGCTGGAGTTCTCTCTTAGAGTACTTTACTCTTCGTTCCTGGGAGGACTTGCTGATTTAAAATAAGAGTTTGCACCCTCAAAACCAGAAGGGAGAAGCAAACTGAAACATCCAGGCAATTTTACCTGTGGCTTAGACAACAAACTTTTTTGTTTTCTCCTATCACTGCATCTACCATACCACTGTCCTATTATTGCTCTAAAGAACAGCAGCAGCAGCTTGCACATAATTTTTTAGTCAGCACAGAGGGGGAGAGTTCAAGAGATAACAACAAGTTTCACGAGCTTTCCTCACCACTGTCACATCCTTTTCTTCGGGCTGAAGCAATAGAAAGACTGTATGTGTAAGCACACCATTCCCAAAAACCTTTGAAATTTCATAGAAAATTTTCTTTCCTTTCCCTCTTCCTAGCCATACCTGGCTCTCTTGAGTAGACCTATGTACCACAGATACACATCACTGAAAACTTCCTTAACAACTGAAAATCAGAAGAAACTAATGCAAGAGAGGAAAAACCCCCCTAAAAATTCAATTTCAGTGAATGAAAACGCACATTATATTTACACATGCAGTATCAATGCCTACATCAGATGTTCCAAAAGGGGACTTGTAGCTACTTTTTCCACAGATTGGCATGGAGAGGTGGGCAGGGAAAGGCAGATCTCGAAAGTGTTTGGGAGCTGCAGGCTATCCCTGTAGGTCCAGCAGGCAGCAGAGGAAATTTGCTGTGGGTATGCACCAGCTGCTCCTGTCTGCTGCTCATCCAGAAGGAAGTGGCTGGAGGAGTCTCCAGAAGGTACATGGTGGCACCGGGGATTGTATCCCTGCCATCACCTGGGGACTAAGAGGACCCTTACCCTGCCTTCCATGAGAAGTACAGAAACAGGGTAAGAAATGCCTCCAGAGCATTTGCCTTTTAAAGGTGTACCTCAACTCTGTTTTGCTCCACAAGAATTAAGCACTTCTCTCCTCTCTCTATGGATCCTCTGATATCTTGGTTTAAAAAAAACCCAAACCAGTCATATCCTATGTCATTTTTAATGACACATCAGGATGTGTATGAATAAATTTCCTTCAGACAAATAAGACTATTTTTAGCTGGGATTATTCCCTCAAGAAACATATCTGAGCCAGACTTTTGGCTGCCTGAAATTTTGCCCTACTGTTCAAATGGCATGATGACCACTTGCAGGCTGGTCAGAGCTTAGGCCATAATTGTCAAATCAACAATGGTTTAGATGCGCGGTTGCACTACAGTGGAAATTATATTTTTCCTGATGTGGAAATCCTTTATTTTAGATCAATGAACACTGCCACTTTCAGCATGAAAGGTAAATTTTGGGGGAAAAAAATACAAAAAAAAATAATTGAAATAGCTAAAGAGAAAAAAAAATTGGAGAAGCTACAACTTAATGCAATTAATGTAGGCTGTTTGAGAAGTCCCTGAGCACCTATGAAATTGCTGGCAATTTATACAAGACGAAGAGTCTAAAAGACATTAGTTATTAGTGATGAGTGAGAATGAAATGGAAGAAGGGGAAGCAGCTATACAGTACACATCTTAGTTCTGAGGTGTGATGTTAAGAAAATGAGCATGTAACACGTTTTGGAAGAATTTCTTTACTCCTATCAAAGACAGTAATTATGTGACAGTAAGAATACTTTCAGCTGCCGCCCATTCTTGATTTGAAACAAAACCATTGGAATTATTATTTTGTCTACTATGGATTGATAACTGGAAATTTGGTATAATTGCAGCAGTGGACTTGCAAATTTTCCTTCAGGATATTGTAGTTAGCACCACGTTTTCAGTGCATCTGGGATAATCTGTTTCCTCTCTGCCTGCATGACTCATTGTACCTCCAGTGAATGCTCCATTTAGTCATTATTAGTGCTTTGCCTGCTTGGGACACCTTCCATAAATAGGCCCAGCAGGAGTATTAATTTCATTTTCCATGGTGAGCAAGGGACAGAGAGAGAGATGTGAGATGAAATGCCTCATATCTGAGTGCTGATATGATCATTACATCTCCCAAGAACTCAAGTCAGGCAAGTCTTCTGGAAATGACAAAAGTTCAAAAAGTGGATCTTTAAATCATTAAATTCTCCCCAAAGACCCATCCCAGATGCTGAGACATGCACTCCCATGAGCCCACCTTTTCCTTCACAGCTGGCAATGATTGGAAAATATTGTTCTGCTTGAAATTATATGGGTTTTTTGGGGGGACACATAAGGCAAAAAATGGAGGGTTAGATCTTAGGAGGATGAGGCAAAGCATGTCTTGTGGGAATAGATCAAAAGGAGAGCTTCCTCTTTCCTTGCACTGGATGTTTAGTGATAGGACTAACCTGGGACGTGGGAAGTCAGGTTCAATTATTTCCTTTTTATGGGACTTCTTCCCAGGTTAGTTACATGATGAAGATGTGATGAGTAATGTGAGAAGAGGTACGCTCATTCTCCCTGTGGTAGCTATTCTGTTTTGCATAAATTTAAGTAGGGCCTGGAACAAAGGTTTTTCCATAATATTTCAGAAAGATGTTTCCACACTGTTACCCCATGTTTTCTTCTGGAAACTCTTTGATGAAACAAAAAATGGGCATGAGTTTAGTTTTCCCATTTTCCAAAGGAGTGTATTAACCTCTAAGACAATAGTCCCAATTTTGTTTTGCAGATTAGCCACTTTGAGAAAACTGGCCACATTGTGTACTTCAGCATGTCCCTTAATAAACCATGCTCTGTGTTATGCTCCACCTGTAATGTTCTCATGGTGGGCCAGGAGCACAGATCCCTGGTTGAGAGTGACTGCTCAAGTAGAGGATTTTCCCAGGAAAGGTCCACTCAGTCTTTTCTATCAGAAATGTTCCATTTCGCATGAAAAACTGTGAGTGAGAATAATGCCTCAGCATATGGGATATAACACTTCCCCAACCGTTAAAGAAGGATGCTCTAAGGGGACAGTTTAAGAAAAGGGAGAAGTGCAGCAATATGGGTAGAGAGGGCAAAAAAATTAAACAAGGACAAGTCTTCTTTGAGTTTGGAGATGCTGATAATGCCCTCTTCTTTGAAAATCCATTTCCAGCTCAAATTTGACTCAAATTGACAAGTAGCATTGCAATGGCAAGCCCATTTTTTAAGTAGACACATTATTCTTTTTAAAAGATGCTTTTGCATTGGGCTAACTGTAATTTGTCCTTAATGAAACACAGACTTGAGTGATACATACATGGACTGATCTTTAGTAGCTTCTCACAGTCCTATTGGATAACTGAAGGATTCCTTTCAAGATTGGGAACATCAGAGATGCTTTGACTGTTTGACTACATGGTTCCAGAAATAATTTTCAAATTGGAAATAGAGGGGTGCTATGCCCAAATGACCAGTCTTGCTGAAGGCAGGATTTTTGAGATAAGGTGCCATGTCCTGCCAATAAAGCAACGTTTTTAGAGTTTGCATGAAGATTTACTGTGCTTCATCCCCCTCCCCCCCCCCCACCCCAATACATCAGAGGGCATCTCAATACTAGGATGACCAGCAGTATCTCAGAGATCCCTGCACAAGTTTCAATCCACGCAGAAGAGATAACCACAGGCAGCCAGGTTTCCATTTTCTTTGCATAGGGTTTAGATTGTCTTAAATATCTATGCAGTTACTTATGAGAAGTTTCATCCCTTCCTAAATTTGCATGTCATATTACACCCAGCAAAATTAAAGGGAGCAGCTTAAGAATATAGACTTATTTTTGGGCGGGAGGGGAGTAGTGGGAGGTGGTGGCAGTCAATGGAGTAACATAATAATTATTTTCAGTCTGCAGTGAAAATATATACATTTCAACAGTCCCAATTTATATTCTGTTCCAGAATATATGTAAAACAAATTTCAGTGACAGAATTTAAATTAACACATGCTTTATACACAATGGAGGAAACATCCCTTCTCCATGCGTTGAAATCAAATGTGATTTTGTATAGACAACCCTGATATATGTTTGCAAACATCCCCTAAAATGTCATTACACTGTGGAAGGATTAAAAACATTGAATCATGTGGTGACCTTTCAGTAGAACAGAGAGTTTAACCCTCAAGCAAAATTTACTGTTGAGAGTTCACTGTCTCTTAATTTAGTGCACTTCTTACTATCAAACAGAATGCAGAATTACATTTTTGCCTTTTATTACCACCAAATTAATTATGTTAGAGTCACTGTTTGGGTAAAAGTAGCATATTCTGAATCATGTTGGGTCTATTTTGAGTCTCTGCTGGCTAGTGCATCTCATTACACATCAGCTATATAACACTCAGAATACTTGGCTCCTAAAATATGGCAGTGGTTTGCCTACAACAAAGCTGTAGCTGAGGAAGACATTTTACCGAATAGATGAAAGCAGTGGTACAATATAATATATATGTGTACCATATTCTTACTCATACATTAACGATGATTAACCCTTTGCTTTTGTGGGACTCACAGCATGAAGACCGCTTTCAGATAAAATGAGAAATGGGTCCTGTACAAAAGACCCTGTTTCTCTTTTCCTTTTGTTTGCTTTTTAATCTCTGCATGGTTATCTAGCATACAGCTATGCAGGAACAGAATAAAACTCAAATTAAAAAATGATAGAAAGGAATGAAGGAGCAAGGAAAAAAAGAAAAACCAGACCTCCTAAACAATGCCTCTCTCTGTGACAGCAACTCTCTCTTAACAGCCTCAAGTGTTTAACATATTGAAACAGTTCATCTTCCTTCAATGAACTTTAATAACTCTGCCAGGTAAGAAACTATGCTCCATACTTCTTCATGTTGTCTTTTCCCTTCAACATATCTATACTGATCTCCTCATCTGGTCAACTTTACAGCGCCGGTGTTTGGAGACCAGTGAGCACAGTTATTACCATCATCAATAACCTGTCCCACTTTCTCCTCTTCATTTCTCAACCCTTCTCTTTCCCCTTCAAAATCTAATAATAGCTCCTTGCCATGATAGCTGATCAATACAAGAGGGCACCTGTTCACTTTACTCAACACACCATGCTAAAGTAACATGACAAAGGAACAAATATGATTCTGCCTGAATTGTGTCAAGTAACAAGAAAACTATCCAGGAAGTTTCCCTTCGGGGCGAATTTCATGAAACGCTACAGATAACCAATTTTTAGACATAGAACTAATCTCTTTCATCTCACTTCTCTTTTGCTTCAGGTATGATAGCTGGAAACATTAATACAGACAAACTTCAGCTGCTTGTTGCAGTACTGGAGCCGCAGTAGCGGCGAGTCAACCTCCTGTGTTAGCACCTAAATCACCATAATGAATGAAATGAGGAAAGTGTAGTGTTCACTCCCACACAGAGTGAAGCCATTAATATGCACACAGAGATTAGCTTTAGTGCGTTTATAAAACCAAAATGAGCAAAATATTCACGTGTCCTCTTTCATTAGCGATTTTTTTTTAAAGAAATGTTAATTTCTGGTTTAAAGAACTGGTCCATACTGAACTGCATTAATCCTAATTTTTCCTCAAATATGCATGGATGAGTTTTTTATCAGCTATTCATTGGCACTTGCAGGCAAAACTTTTTGTTTTATATAATTCACATCAAATGTACTTTTGAAGTGTATGCTCACATAACACATACTTACTAAAAAATGCAGTGTCACAAATTAAGCCCTCTGATAACGCAGTGAAAATATTCACTATTAAAATATTACGAGTCAGGTTAATCAGAACTTCTGAATCACTGTCCAGACAGGAGAATGACAGAGTCCTAAAAGAAGTAAGAGATACTGAGAGAAAGAACGCATATGGCTTTCCTGAATATTGTCAATCATATGCCCGATTGAACTCTTACTAAATAAGACAAAGAGGTTGATTTAAAATTTTCATATTAGGGAACATTGAATACTCTCCTAACTACTTCATTTCCACCCCCTGAAATAAATCATTCTAATTAATTAAGGTTTTGCAGCCTTCTCTGGGCTGAGAACCTACGCCTCTGCTAAACAATCCAGGCTTTTCCTGCAAAACAACAGTAAAATGCAGTATAAATAAAAAACAGTATTATCAGTTTTAAGAGAATTCTTTCTTTCCCTTCCCAATTGTGTGTTTTAGAAATTAAAAAATTGTGAATCTTTCTTTTTGTAGATTGAACAATAAATTCTAAACCAGAGAGATCCCAATTTAGTTTATTTGCAAAAACAAACCAACACTGTAAGAACGCAAATATAAGACTGATTTGTAAAACGCTAGCAATTGGCTAAGCACGGACTGACTTTTTACATTCTTCACAGCATGAAACAATTGAACAGAAGCTAGACATTTTGCAACCTATTCCTGGTATAGCAACTGAGATTTCAGGTCACTGTTAAATTTCATTTTCCATTTTTAATTTTGATCATTGTTTTGCTGCTACATTTATATTACTGAAATGATAACAAAAAAATAACTTAGAGGTTGGATGGTATCTAAGGAAACGAGGTTTCAGAGACGTGTTTTATCTTTTTGAATACTAGTGCTAAGAATTTATTATAATTGAAAAATAAACCCTGAAACTATATTTAATATTAGCTTTGGATGTGTTAGATTCTTCCCTGCATGGTACTTTTTTAGTGTGTGGAGTTAATTAAAATTATTTCACTTATTTTACTATTTTTTATTATTTACAGTAATGTAATATTTTCAGGCTGAGGTAAATTGTAGGGCAGCTGTCAGGCTGTGATAGTTCAGAGAGTATGTTGCTGTTTTGTGACTGAGTATTTCAATGCCTAATGTTTACCTAAGAACACAGAATAATTCCGATATTTTTATGACCATAATCTCAAGTTGTGGCCTTAGTTAGATAAGAGATTAACAAATATTTTCTGTTACTATGGCATTGTCATTTTATTTTGAAATAACGCACGCACCCTTGCACTACATGCAAATAGTTTGATCTTCTTTTAAAATAACTTTTCTTGATTTAGCTAAGTTAAATATTTATGCTACCCTATCCATAAATCCCAGTGCAATCTATTGGGAGAGATTTTTTCTTTTTTTTTCTTCACTAAGTGACAACCTTTTTAGTAGAGCTGTATTGATTTATTTTCTATATTTAAGCCTCCAAATTATTAAATAAACTTTATTGTGTGCTGGAGAGGCAGTACTTTTTGTGTCGGTTAGCTTTTTCAGTGGCTGGGTGAATGCATGCCTTCTGCTCTCCCTGGTATTTCTGACTGGCTGCAGTGACACCTACTGATGGCAGAACTGTTCAATTGGAGGTGAAGATGGCCAGCCTCATGTTCCTGGATTTATCACAACACTTCAGAGAGGGAGAATAACCCTCACGGAACCCATTGGCCACAGGCATCACAGTCGTTCCTAAAGCAATGTTTTTTTACCCCCGCCTCTACTTGAGAGTTGACATTCTCCCATCTCAGCAATGGCAAAGTAAGGAGAGGACCCGATGGCAGGACCTGACGAGGATGTGGCCAGTTCCCTCTTTAGTTCACATTTGTCTCTCTCTACTCTTGTTTCCAACATGTTTTTGTAATAGGAACTTCTCTGCCACCCTGGGTTGTCTGCAAGCATTTGAAATGGCAGCCCATGATCTTCTCTCGCACCTCTCCTTCACGTTAGTCCACATAATACTATCGTTAGCAAAGAGTACAGCTCTGGCTGCAACTTAAACCACAACACAATTAACAGAATAATTACTCGAAGTGACACTGCATTCTGCTCATAGTTAAGTGGTTTTCAAAAAATAACGTTAATTTCCACTCTTGGAACATCTGTGACCCATTCACAGGGCTGCTAAGCGAAGGCAACATTATTGCTGTAAATCCAACACCCCCTCTCACTCCAGTCTGCTGACATACACGCATGCTCCCTCCCTGTCTCAAACACACACATGAACAAGGCAGTCATCCTTTTCTTTTTGCCTTTCTGACTTTGGAAAAATGACATAAAAGTAACTTAAGAGAAGTGACTCCCAAGGTGCTCATTTTCATTCTGCTCTGGCACAGGACGCCTGCAGTCTGTGTCCCTCTTTTCTGGTGCATCATGTGGTAGGACAGAGACTAGTTTTCAATTTTTCATGTTATTTAAGTAGTACACTTTCTCTAATTTATTTTCCATTTCCTTTAGTCTTAGAGTGCAAAGGAGAGCTGTTCATGCCTTTCTCTACGCAGCGTGAGTCTTTTTCACTTGCTGTTGGCTCTTGGTCAAATATTCATATGTTAGTGTAAAATCTTTGCAAAGCAAAAAGCCACTCTGCTGGGAAACCAGCACACTGAAGAACACATTCCTTTTGGTAGTAATTAACTGTAATACAGTGGAGGAGTTCAAACAAAGGTGTAAACAAAACATGAAAATTCACAGCACCATTTTTTTTCACATGAAATTTGAGAACTGTCTGCATGTATATCTTTACTTATATAGGATATGCTGCAGTTTTAAAGCTGGTAAAAAAAAAAAAAAGGAACAAAAAGGAACACTAAACATAATTTAAACAAGTAATAAGAACTTAATTTGCCCAAACTGTCAAAAGTATTGCCGACGTTGCTGCACATGACAAAACTCATCACTTCATCACGATTGCCTCAGAACAATATGACTTAGCTTTGAATAGCTGTCCTTAAAATCTGGCAATAGAAAACAAGTGCAAGGCACCCATTAACACAATCTCAAAAAGTTAAAAAGGAGTTGTGCTCTAGGATCCAATTACGACGTTTGCTACTCGCTAGTGCCACCACATGGAATGATATTTGAATATAATCCACCCATTACAGAACCAGGGAACTGTCTGTAAATAATACATTGTATACCATACTTCAGTAAGACAGTGGAGAAAGATATATAATCTCCCCTTTACTGTGCAAAGCTCAGACTGCGTCCTCGTGAAAGTGGAGATGTCCCATTTCTAAGAGCATGAATGCACCGTAGTAAAAGCAGAACAGTCAAACTGCTTTATTCCTCCAATAAAAGCAAGAACCATTTGGTAAAAGGATGCATTACACATTTTCTATTTAAATCAGTTTATAAGAAACAGATGTTAAGTTTCCTTTGGTAAGAAAAAAGAGGGGTTATAAATGAATTAAAGTGACTTCCCAGTGGATCTCCTACTCTTCTTTGTTCCTTTAGAACTTCATGTCAAAAGTGAAGCAAACTGAAATATAAGGTGCTATAATGCACTAGCATAAGAAGGACAAACTATGTTTAGCTGGCAGTGCCATAAAACATAAAAAGCATCCTGTGCTATTGCACAAGAATTAAACGCGTGATGCAAACACTTATTAAAACAAAGGGACTGTCAAATGTGAAATATCTACAGTATTTCCCTACAGTGGCAAATGCAGAAGAGAGAAAGACAGAACAATTGTGCAACTAACCTGCTGTGGCATAAGTTCAGTTTCCTGTTCGGCTCAAGACGCAGTGCAAGCTGGCTGCAGTGCTTGTATGAAACAGGTTTACAGGAAGTGTTTTGGGGACAGCCCTGATCCAGGGTACGGAGACACTTAGCTACACATAAACCAAGCAGCCCACTCTAGACTTGCTTTGTATTTCTTAAAGTTTGCTATATAAGAGTTGTTGGCCTTTATTATGATTGTGATTATGGTTTCTTTCCTCCTCATGTTGCTAATGACTTTAATAAAGCCTTAATTAAATGTCAGCCTCCACGGTCTCAGGACAGTGTTTCACACTCGGCCATTGTGGTGCAGGCGGGCTCTGGCTCCGTGCGGGAATGCTGTCTCCCACATGGCTCCACTGAACTCATCCTTAACGATCTACTCTCCCTTACCTAACTTCAACACTATTTTTCCTGAGACTGCATTAATGAATCCAATAAATAAAGCATTGTATCACCCATGCAGTATAGACATTAATTTTAGAACAAAACATTAATCAATTTAAATTTATGTACTAATGCAGACACAATCAATTTGAACTTCTTATGACAATTAACAAAGCTTTTGCTACATCCCTAAAACACACTGACCCATCAATTATGGTTTGCATCAAACTAATGCTAATGGTACTTCCTTCTTCCTTAGGCTGTCAGCAATCTACCTGATTGGTCAACTTCAATGCAGCAGATCAATTAATATAAATTATACATGCACGGAAAGATGGGTTAATATCATAAGTTCATTTAATTAATTGTGTTTGATTAAATGAGGTACTTTCATTAGCCCTCTTAGCCATGAACCATATATACATCATAATCCTTTTACAAGCTCAGCCGTCCAGACACAGACCTGACATTGGGAGCATATTCAAATTACCAGCCGCAGCCATGCAAACCTCCCTGCATAATTAACAACTAAATGAGCTGCAGTCACTTAAGCTGAAAAGAAAACTGTTCACATCAACCTCTCTGATACTGTTTAAATTGAAGATGTCATGGGTAAAACAAAGGTGAACAGACAATGGTAATTAAAAATTAAAAAGGACAAGGGGGATTTGCTACTAATGGAAGCAAAGTGAAAAGAGGGCTAAGGGCCTGGTTTGTTAAAAAAAAAAAAGAGAGAGAAAAAAAGAAAAAGGATGCTAGTATTAGGTGATTCTGCTCTTGCTCTTGTAAGAGTGTGTGAGAGTGAGCAGAGTACATCAGACTTCAGAAGGAAAACGATAGCTTAGCACAGCGATCATTCTATAGCTGGGTGAGCCTATAAGAAACACTACATTGACAATTGAAACCCTAATACAAGCACAGATGAGCCATTTGTTTTTACCCCATATGGGAAATGAGCTATTTCTATAGGAAACATCACATTTTCGTAACTTTAAGAGTAGTCTACAGAGCAGTCTAAGACCTGCCTCATTGGCTGAACTACCTGTTGTGAAGGGAATTCTTTACAATAAACATTCCTAGAAGTAACTTAGGCCTCAGTCACAACATCAAAATTAAACCAAATTCCTTGGTTCAATGTCTGCTTTTTCAGGCAGATTCAATTCACTGCTGTGCTCGAGAGATGCCCAGAAATGATGTGGCTCTACAGCAGTGAGAACATAAGCATGAATATGAAAACCTCAGAAGAACTTGCTGACTGCAAGTCAGAAGCATTGCTTTATAACAAAAATATTGATATGATCTCCTGATCATAACATTCTACATGTTATGATCTACATTAACAATCTACATGTTAAATAGAAAAGAAAGCTATGAGAAAAGAAGATGGTCATCTAGAGCCTTTAGCTAAAAAAAAATTAAAAATTACATAAAATAATGCATAAAATATGTATTAATTACCATTATATTTAAAGCAGAAAAGCACAGGTATTAGTTTTCAAAGCAGCAGCATATTATAAATATATTGCAGAGTTTTCTCCACAATTTCAATATAAGCAACTAGATATTGCAAATTATACTGCAGATGCAATTCAAAGAAGGCATTAAGATATCAGGTCATCTTGATATATAATAAAAAAGGTCATGTTTTGTGCTACTCAAACTTCTTTCAAAGTTAATTTCAGTATCTACCATTTGATACAAACCTCATTGCAGTGGAATTTCTTTGAATTCATGAAAAGCATTAGGAGACTCTCTGCCCACAAATGCTGCCTGCTGGAAAATGGAGAAAGGGCACTCTGTGGTAAAAGTGTCAGAGGAAGATGATAGATAGACAAAAGAAACTCCAGACTAATGTTGACTAGCCATGACTTTCAAAAGACAGGAGTTAATTTGCGTTAACTGTCCTGGAAACTTATAGGAACTTGCTGCTTAATGTCAAGTCATGCAAGTTGTCTCATTCTTCAGCACCGTGATGCTGCACACAGGGATGCTGTGCTGCAAGGTCTCCGCTGTATGTGGACCTGTTACATAAATGTCCTTTAAGCATATACATTGATCACAAACACTCACATGAAAACAACAGTAAAACAAACTGTTACCTTAAACTAAATAAAAGCCAGCATTTTCTGGGAGTCCAGCATTTTGGTAACCAGATACATTCCAAAGTTCTCATTTGAAACTTGACTTGCTCTTATGATGTACACTGACTATTTGTGTTCTACTGCTCTTAGACTATGGGGCCGGATTGTGGTATTAATGAAAATGATCATAGTGTTTGGACAAAACTGGGGAGAACTTTTGTGTTATGATGTACACCAAAGTAAATATCAGATGTATTATTCAGCATGAATATCTGTGATATACTGCTGAGACAGAATTGGCTCAGGAAGGAGAGTGTCTGCACAGGAACTGCATTGCTGTTGTTTGGAGTGTTGATAAATAATTATTTGTAGAGCTATGATGGGTTAAACATCCCCAAATTCCAACAGGTTCTTTAATCCATACATCTGTCTTTAAGCCTGTATATATTTCCAATAAATAATAATAAATACACCTTACGAATTTTCTTAAGTAGGGAGAGTAACAGTACATTTTAACGGGGGAATTGTAGCCCAGAATTCCTTATGCTTGTAAAAGCAAGCATAATTAGAACTCGGTAGTCTATTTATTCAGGTCATGTTCCTGTTTGAGTACCTCATTGGAGGTACCTTGAAGGAGTTCCCATTCTGGGACACAGGTGTAGAACTGACAAACGAACTGCAAGTGGTTTCAGGATGAGAAAGAAGGAAAAATATGAGCTGAACATAGTGACTATCAAGCAGTATAGAAAAATATCTCTGCGATCACAGTCAAATGTCAATGATTTAAAGAGTTATCCAAACAGGTGCTTAATTCATGTGATGGTAACCTATGTCTTGTTATAGCTTGACTTCTCTCTCATACACATTTGTTTTCAGAATGTAACAGAATTCAATTCCTGGAGTTTAACTAATCTGCTTGCTCCACCAAAGCATGAATAATATGCCTAAGTATTACTAATTCAGCATTGAAAAATAAATTACACTTTAAGCCAAACAATTAAGCCACAACTTCAAAATGTTTCTGTTTTGATAAATGTTGCTAGAAGAAATAATGAGGCTGCCCCCTCTGCTGCCCTCGTCTTAAAATCTATGAAAATTTCACAGGATCAAGTAATATTAAATCAAGTTGCTGCTCACTCAAAACTCCATCCGATAACATCATAAAAGCAGCTTTCTGCCAATTTTAAATTATTCCATAGCAGCTCATCTTTGGGATATTCCCACATCCGTTGTAGTACACACTCCTATTGGCACAACATGTGCTAACACGTCCTTAGGGAAATAAGTTGCAATCCAATATGACTTGTTCAGAATATGGTGCTAATCTTTGTTACACATCTTACATCTTAACTTTGTTACATCTTATCTTTGTTAAGTTATCTGATAAAAGAAGCATGCTATGGTTCATATCTCCCTTCTGTGAAGTTACAGAGAGAAAAGCAGCAAAGTAGTTCATACAGTTTTCTTACAAATTACTCCACTCTATGACCCCAAATATCGTTAAGTCTGTCTGTATTCACTGAAGTACGTCCAGAAAAATGTGGCAAACAGAACTGAATTTCTAATGCAAAGACGGGGAAAGTAAAAACAATTATAATAACCCTAAGCCCAGTTGCACTTGAAGTTTTTCTCATGAGCTGAAGAAGAGTGTAATTCTCTACGTCCTTCACAGTTAAAAAGTAATATTGATGCTCTGTGCTTTTCCCTGTAGCATGTGAAAGTATTGCTGACTTTTAAGCACTGCAGAGAATTCAGAAACATCTTCTGGTTTAGGTGTTAGTAAGGGCATCAGCAACAGTAGAAGAGATATTGAGTCCAGAACTTGCATGTCAACTGTAGAGAAAGTTGGTTGGGGTTTTTTTTCAGTCAGATATTGGATCATCTTTACTTTAGGCTTCTGAGACTTTATTAGTGTACATTATATTTATGGTTTTAAATCACATTATATTTTCTTTAGTTTATTGATTCATTTCCTCTTAAATTAGAATTTAAAAATCTTTTAACCGACTTTTACATATACTCAAGCATTTATGATTAAAACTATAAGGTAAGCCAAATAAAAATTCAAATAATGGACCAAAGCACAGTATTCTGCGTTTGCACATACCTTCCAAGTTACGCAGTTTTTGCTCTTAGAAAAACCAAACACAAATATCCATACAATTTTTCCTTTTATATCTTTGAAGATTTTAAATCTTCTAATTAGTATCATCAGCAACACATCTTCAATTATGAAAAATTAAATGTCACGCTACTTTTAATTCTTGTGATCTATCCTACAAGCATCATTAGAACTTACGCGACTTCTTGCACAGTTAATCAAAAGGGGAAAAGAATTATTCTAAATGGTCTTCATATGCTTACCCAGATATTTTCCTTACTGTGGACAGACAGAACTTTGCTGGTATCTAAGCTAAAAAAGATCTGTGTCCTAGATTTCAAAGTCTCATGCTATTGTAAACTCAACAGAAATCTCAGACAGTACCTCAGTTTGCAGTGCATCAAAATTCAGACACATAAAATTTCCATAGAATCATAGAACCATTTAGGTTGGAAAAGACCTCTAAGATCGTTCAGTCCAACCGTTACCCTAGCACTGCCACGTCCACCACTAAACCATGTCCCTAAGCATCACATCTACACCTCTCATCACCTCCAGGGATGGTGAGTCAACCACTTCCCTTCCAGGATTAACAGCACACTTGGAGGTGTCAACGCACAAAAGCATCGCAGTCACTTCACACTCCAAAAGAAGGTGACACTAAGTACTGGACTCCACAGCTCCTCTCAAAGCAGCTGGAATTTGTCATCCTCAGGTCAGAACATTCGTATTTCCATGAAAGAAAACCTTTACATGTAATTCCTCTGAACCTTTACATGTAATTCCTCTGCAAATCCTTCCACCAAAGAAATTGGATTGAATTAATTGATATATTTGTTTATATATATACAGTATATTAAAGCTTTTATATTTCAGCAGAGTCCTTTGGAATAAGAATGTAAAGCCCATTAAGGCACAAAATGCCTATTTAGAAACCAGTCAAGTATTAAGATTCTTCTTTCTGTGAATCAGAGGCTTTTTATATATTTAAAACAAAATGAGACTACTGCCATTACTTCCAAGCCTGGAAGAACTGGTGTGTTATATAGAATTCACTGGAGTGTGCCTTTCTTTCAGCTTTCTAAATAATAGCAGTGCTCCATTTTTTGTATTAAATACATAGAAAAAAAAGTCTTGATTTTCAAACGATAAAGAGAACTTGAAAGCTCTTTATAGTGAGGATCAGTTTTCCTTCAATTGGTTTTAAAAGACCATTTTTGGTCTCAGGATTGGCAGCATGGGAGGAAAAGGGAAAGGGTGAAGGAGAACAACTGTCTCCCTTTAAAAAAATCATGAAATCCATTACAAGAAATAAATCTGGCAGGGGAAATAGAAAACCCCAAACTTTGCATTATTCTGTTTTTTGACAAGTGAACCCTTTTCCATTTTTAGTTAGGTTTACATGAGTCTTGTCAAGAATCACTGTTAACACTGACAGCTTTATTATTTCTAAATTTCTTTTACTGTTATTGGAAACACTATTTGCACCACATAGGCAAACGTAATTATAACACAACGATAGGGGTGAAGAGAGCAATATTTATGTTGCTATATGTTAAGAATGAAACTTGGCAGTGCAAGCACTGCATTTTGCAAGTGTATGTGTACATGTACTGGAAAAGAACCGCATTTTCCTCTTAGAGGTAACAGTTTATAAAGCACTGCTTTCACATTCAAGAAAAATTTTGGCCAAAATGGAAAGAAGCATAAAAACATATTGCCTGTTTCAGTAAAACCCATCTTAGACACCAGGTCCTTTTAAAACTGCTTAACATCACACTTGTCCTCTGCTCACAAGAATCAGTTATTGGTTTATAGAAAATAAACTACTTTTAAATTAAAGCCTCCCCTCCTACATACGAGTGCACACATGTGCGTGCTTTGTATTCTTAAACTTGTCTTTCAAAAATAATTTTCTGTGAGAGCACCGTGTTATAATACTCACTAAGGGAAAACACCACTGACATTGTAACTACCCTTCCAGAGGGACTGTGCTTTCAAAGTCTGGAGGTTTATGTTTTCATCTTATTGCCACAAGGTGTATTTCCAAGTACTGTCAGTGTATCATGTCTGAGTCTCTGTAAAACTGCGCCCGTACGGGCCACCTCCCCTCCTCGTATGGAGAAAGTAATTTTATGAATTTTATAATCAGTTACACAAGAAATATTATGTTTTACTCGTGGGTTTTTCTGTGGGATTTTTGTTTGGTTGAAGGTTTTTTTGTTTCGGGTTTTATTGGGGTTTTTTTTCAATTTTGTAATATTTTGATATTGTGGCTGTCATCTAACTTCAGGCAAGAAATTTGAGAAACCTAAAAGTAAAGCTACCAGAAGTTAACTCCTGCAGTTCTTGTAACTGGATTGACAGTAGTATGAAAGATGTAGGCAAAGGCTTATAATATTTAATGGCTACTAGCATAAAAAGGTATACTAGTCCTCAGAAGCACTGAAAACTCATATCTGAACACTATCTAAAGCTTCAATTCCAGAATTTTTACTGCTAAATTCCAAAATATATTAGAAGATTTACCATGACTTCATGTAATCTCTGAAATTATGACTAGAAGCAACAACCTGTGAACACCGACTTGGCTGAAAGAAGAAATTAGGTGATTAGAAAAACAGACTGGGAATCCAGTGCTAGGACTAGGGCTAGATTCAATCTGCAGCCATGAGACCCACATAGGCTTCAGGCTCTCACCAGCACAAGAAATGTTAAATTAAATTCAGTAGAAGCAGAAGTAACTCAATGGTTGAGGCAGAAGAAATAAGATCCCATGCCTTGGTCTCTGTTTTAAACTGCTTTGGCCTGAGAACTTTCAGGCAGAAGTTGACTTCCCTATTTTTTCACAGCCTTTCCTTTTGCTGATGGGCAAAACACTGATGGTCCCACATATGTAATTTTGATACTTGGACAGTTGTCTGCTTCCACACCTCAAATCTGTGCTGCCAAACGCTCACATTAATGTTCAGGAAGGACTTACAACCCCATTGAAGGAGACCACCAAAGGAATTTCGGTGTATATAATACTTGGACACAAATACAACCACAGCAATGGAAGCTCTGCTTCACAGGATTTTGAAATGCCTGAACTGGAAGGAAATTTGCTGGCTCTTGGTAAAGAAGTAAATTGAGTCTAAAAATATTTTTTCTGTATATAATACAGAGAAGCATATACTTTACAGGTAGTAAAATCCACAAAACAAGCTATGAAAAGAAATCCCTGCTTCAGACATCTTGCCAGTTTACCACAGAGATGTTGTGATAACGTGGAGATCCTCTGTTGCTTTCTGAAAAGAGGGTGTCCCCTCTCTCAAAAAAGCTGCCTTACTGCCACTACTAGATCCAATGTTAGCACCAGTATTTAGCTACTGCTAAAATTTTAGCAGAAGACTTCTATGAAAAAAGTTCTTTACGATTAAATCCAGGTGCTGGCAATAGAAATGGGGAAATCTGACCATACTTATATTTCCTGTAGTGGAATGATTTTAATAATGAATGGTCAAGAAATTATTGGAAGTCATTCCTGTGGTGCTTGTACCTCTACCTACCAACCGTCATCAACGGCAGAGGATGTCTGAAGCATGTAGTTCTCAGACATGTTTAAAAATAATAAGGTGTTGAAGACCACACTCGTGTTGGTCCTTGAACATTTCTCAGTCGCCCCACTTTAGATGCCCTTGGCCCACGCAAGTGGATGGGAAGATGAGGGATGAGGCCTAGTTCTCACAGCTGGAGCCACACTCAACTCTCTATGCTAACCATCAGGAATTGCACTCTGAAGGATACGCCTTCAAACTCGCCCTCACCTGGAATTCAGACATCTTACTACAAAGTACTAGAATTGGTTTGTCTGGAAAGCAAGAGCTAAAGTCCATGATTTTTCAAAATAAAATGAATAGGGGATCATTCCCTCCCCACAATATGAAGTCCCTGGAGATGACAAGCAACAATTTATGCACCCACACAAGATGCTCGGTTTAATCCTTATTCTGGATCCATTTCCCATTTCCCAGAAGACTACACCACTTAACTTGATTTCAGGCTTTTCTGCCATGCATATTTCTCCCAGTCGCCCCCCTCTTCATTACATGCTTAAAAATATATATGCGATCTTTCTCTCTAATCCAATGAGTGGCTTTCTAGCTCTGTAAGTCATTGGGATGAGAAGCC
>JAKCOX010000002.1:21125000-21187500 GCA_022605575.1 Laterallus jamaicensis coturniculus | reverse complement strand
AAATTTTAAATCTCATGTTGTGTAATAGATCTTCTAGTGTCACTGGTGCACTAATTGAGGACTGAAGAATCCCATGCATCACCTAAACCCATTCCACCAGCAGTAAGTGAGCAGAGGCTGCACAAGACACAGCACACAGTCCTGGGACAAAACCAGGCAGTTTGCATCCCTCATGACAGGTCCTGCATGTTTTGCATCCTGCTCAAATTGGATGAGAATTTGGGAACATAGAAGCATGCAGCAGATGTCAAAAATCACTGCACTTTAATTTCCATAATTTATATTCACTCCTTTGGAGTTTCAAGCCCTAAAGCTCCATAGCTTTGCCCCCAAAAAGTTATACCTGCAGATGTATAGTGCATACATAATGCACAGGGAAACTAACTACAGAGAAAAACAAGGGTATGATTCATTCCGTGTTTCACTTGTGTGAATGTCAGACACCTAGTCCAGCCTGCACACCTAGACCTCTTGCTGTACTCCATACAATGCAGGCATATCATGAAATCCGTTTGTTTTGTGTTGACATGTGTGTCTGCCAGAGGTCTGCCGAATTACCCATGCAATATTTCTCTTCATTGACTAGAGAAACAGACAAATCTGAAGTCAATGGAGAGGACCTGCATTCATCCTTTTCCTCTTACGAACTTCTCAGTGACTTATGACATGTTTAAGACTTTTCATTTTCAAAGCAAATCTCAGAGTACCTTGTGATGCTTATAAGGAAGTATTTGAGTCCAATGGATTTTCCCATTCTTTCTCTGCAACTAAACTTTTTCTTAATGGGAGCACTGCATTCACAGAAAAGAAATGCAACAATAAGACATAGTAAAATAGTTTAAATAAAACCTATTCTAATCAACAGACCTAATGACTAGCAACATTAGAATTTGAAAGAAATGTTTATGATAAATGCATTTCTTAAAAATGCTCTTATCTAGATTTCAAAAATCTGAACTTTTAGAAGTGCTTCACCCTAATTTTAAACTCGGTGTGAGCTTCTGATTAATTTCAGTGAGCGCAGAGGTAAGGTAACACAGAAAAGTTGTGGGAACACAAGACTTGGTACACGAAATTGTATGCAGTTTAGAAAGTGGGATAGTGTAGTCACAGAGGGAAGTGCCTGACTGAGCATGGCCTGTCCGCTGCCTCTCAAAACAATCCCATACTTTACATCATCTTGTGAATCCTGATGGGTAGAAAAAGATTCTTTAAGGAATAATGTGAAAACGAGGAAATCTGGTTAAGGATTTTAACAATTAGATTTTAACATTTTGTGAAGAATGTGTATTTTCTAACTGAGGTTGGCATTAAACCTGCCAAAGGAGTTGCTATGCTTTATGGGAAGCACGCGTGGGAATTTCTCATCTCTGATTTTCACTGCTGGTGAGCTTCCTGGCTGGATTAGCTCTAACAACCAAAATAGAGGAGTTGGATCTTATATTACTGGAGTCAGAAAAGAATGATGGATGGGGAAGGTGTGATTGAGTCTAGGTGATCCTGCTCTGGCACTGGGATTGGACTAGATGAACTTTCAAGGTCCCTTCCAACTCCTAAAGTTCTGTGATTCTGTGATTCTGTGAATGTAACTCCACCTAGGTTCACTCTCTGGCAGGGTATGTGTGAGAATGTGCTCATGCATGCACTTATGCAGTGAAGTTTTATCTATGTATTAAAGAGTTATTTACTGCCCTTACATTTTGAAATTCTGTATAGTTACAGTATTAGAGAAGGAACAACTTTCCTATGGACAAAAGTGACATGCAAGTAATAGTTGGCTATCTGCCAATGTCCTGCATCTTATGTTGCCGGGCAGGGTACAACGGTCGGAAGATTTTAGGGATGTATGGAAAGGCGGATAGGTAGAACCCCTCCCATAATAGCCAATAGCAAGCAGGTGGAAGTGACCCTGTGAACTTTAGCTTTATAAGGCCATGTTACCTGTTAATAAATGCCATATTGCCGTCTACCAAATTGGTGTTAGCGCGCTTATGGTCTGAGAAGGCCTGGGGCTTGGCCTTCGTGCCGTTACCGAACCAGGTCGCCATGCCTTGCCGGGAGACTATAAGTGGGAAAGCCTCCAAGTAAAAAAGTCTCCCGGTGGGACAATCTTCTCTGGACTTTCCATTTTATAATTCCCAATAAATGTAAGCCAAAATTACAATTGCAGCAAGTCTTGCTAACTACGCATTAGTCTTCTGCCTCGTAGGTAACCACCTCATGCACAAGTCATTGTACCAGTCAGTAAGTATATCTCAGGTGCACCAAAGAATCAAAGACAACATAAGAAAGTATATTTGTTTCAAATGTGTTTCATGTGAATTAAGTTAATTTATCGAGGAATTCTCAAATCAGTTTTGTTCTAGAAACAGATATATATATATATATAAATATATATGTAAAACAGTTTTTACTTTAAAAATTCACCATTATTTAGTACTTCTAAAATATAGTGATATTTTTAATCCAAATTAAAATTATTGTATAGGTTTCATAGGTTCAAAAGGCCTTCTAGTGCTCTGAAGCACAGTAAAGATTCTATGAAGTGTGTTATGCACATGTTTATCCATCAGCCACATGTCTTTCTGTGCCTGGGTGAGGGTTACTGTGCCACTGCTGAATGAAGGAACTGTGGTCATTAGCCAGAAGTAGAGGAATCGTGTCCATGAGAAGGAGCTATACAGAGGGCGTGAGCATAAGCCCTGCCAGCAGCTGCTGACACAAGGTAAGAGTTAGAGCTACAGGTCAGAGACTGCAAAAACAAGGGTTAAAGGGAGAATGGACTGGAAAACAAACCATCTTGAAATGTTTCCTGTAAGGATTGTCAAGAAATCTCAGCTTCACTACTTGCAAAGACAAAGCTGACATTTCATACATTGTCCTTCACAATAAACATGCATAACACAACATATAGGAAACATACGGGGAAGGTTGGGGCTTTACCCTATCTGCATGGTATTTTCAGTCTGGATAAAGTTAGACACAAAGGAGGACGTAAGTGCACATAGCAAGATTATGATTTGCCATCTTGCCAAAAAATGTTTGGGTTTCAAAACATATTTCTGGATGAAAGATACTTAAATATTTTTCAGAAAGTCGGAGAATGTCAGAAAAACAAGAGGAAACTGTAGTAAACCACAGTTTTGTAAATTGTTTTATAATCTCAAAAAGTGAACTAATTGTAATAAAAGTGCAAACTAACATATCCATAATATTTTTTATTCTCCCCTGAGCAACTTTTTCATGGCTTCACTGCCAATTACTGCAAAAAAAAAAGAAATGTAATGAATGCAAAATGAAATGCACAGAGTCATACTGAACATTGGCAGTTGCTTAAACAAAAGTACAAGAACTTCTGTGGTGTGATTTATGGAGTTTGTAAATTTGGACTGTAGGACTTCATAGCTCATCTATTACTTTTCCAACCTCAGAAAACACAAAACCTAATGTCTTAAAATATGGTAATAAAAAAGAAAAATAGAAAATAAAATGAAGACAACCTTCTGTCCAATCGATTCTTTTTCACTTTGTGGCCGTGACCAGAAGCAGGATTAAAATGATCAACACATGTAGAAAATACAGTATGCGTAAGAATTCAGTATCCTTTGTAGGAACTTGTGCCATCAGAAGATCCAGATTACTTCAAGGCCTAAAGCAATAATACAGAGAAACAAAATCAAAGGGTTTATTGACCCCTTGACTGTCACAAAGTTGCATGCACTAGATGTGACATTGGAATGTGATGGGAAGAGGGTCTACAGTTTGAATATTCCTATTGTTAAACATGGGTTAGTTATAATATTTAGGAGGTACAAGGACTGTTTAAAGGTAGAGAAGATATGGGAAATATGCATTACAACAGGGCACAAAAGAAGCAATTAATTCTGGCAAAGACAGAGGCACTTGCAAGGGCCCTTCTTAGAGTGGCACCACTCCCCTTTGTAGATCACAGAGCAAGAGGTCAAGCTAGCCTTTAACATAGGGAGAGCTGCCTACTAAATTGAAGCAGCACTACTGCTTACACAGGTTTACATTTCCAACAATACTGCAATTTGAATGAGGCAGGCTCCTGGGGAACGTAACAGAAAATGGTTCAGTTGAACAATAATGATATCTGTTTTCCTGGAATCACAGAAAAAGTCTCCTTAATCAACTCTCTACCCATCATTTCAAATTTTAATCTTCACAGAAATCAGGGAACAAAATTATTTTTTCCTCATGGACAAATGATGGTAGTAATTTCCATGGCTATGAGCAAAGACCAAATGGAACAGTTTCATATTAGTAATTATAAAACTATTATCAAGGTTTCTGAAACATTCTGAAGACTACCCAGGCAGAGATCTAACAGTATAATAGCATGCAGAAGAACATGTCCAACATATGTAAACAATATTTCCTAGGAAGTGTTGTTACATTTAGTTTAAATACTAAATGTTTTTACTGTGTCATAGAGCAAGAAAAAAACAATTGAGACATTGCATCTTAGGGTGAAGAAGGAAGAAAGGGCACTTTGGCTAACTGCACCAGTGAAAAAATCAGTTCATAGCTGCTTTGATAAGCAGCTACTGTTGACAACTTGCAGAGGCAGAGGATACCAGTCCAACATAGCTGGTTGTCCTAACTGGTGGGCGCTTTTGCAAGAGAAAGGAAGGTGCATGTCTCTCCAGAAGTACATCTAACATTGCAAATAGTTCTGGTAGAATATTCAAGGAATTAAACATAATTCAAAACTAATAGAAGAAGCAAGCCATAGTCTCAAACAGACTTGATCTTATTTTTCTCTTAATCATCATAAGTCAAATAATCCAAACCCAAACATTATGTGTGGAGCTAAGCAGCAAAAGACCTAAGGCATGCATCCACACAGCGTATTCATCACAAACTTGACTTAGCCTCTATACTTCTTTCCTTCTGCTCTCTTTACCAACTTTGTAGGTTGCAATCAATTTAAGTGTCCCTTGAAGTGATTCAGGGAACAGATCTATTTTGATGAAGAGAACCTCCATCATTTCACGTGTTTATAACTTGGTTTTTCTGAACTAAAAAAAAATCATGCAGAATTTTAAATCTTTTCTGCAGTGCCCCAATCCATTACCATTTACCTGGTGAGGACAGCATCTTCCATTCCATCCTAACAGGCAACCTACTGTCTATGGACAAGTATCATTAAAAAATGAAATACAATCACTCCATTTCATGTTTTATGGTTCTAAGTATTCGATTCAAATAGCTGCCACACAACTTTTATTTCCATATGCATTCAATAACTTTAATTGAAAATATTAAGAGATAATGAGCCAGCAGTGTGCTCTTGCAGCTCGGAAGGCCAATGGTATCCTGGGCTCCATCAGAAGAGGGGTGGCCAGCAGGGACAGGGCGGTGGTTGTCCCTCTCTACTCTGCCCTCGTGAGGCCCCACCTGGAGTACTGTGTCCAGATCTGGGGCCACCAATACAATAAAGATGTAGAACTGTTGGAGACGGTTCAGAGGAGGGTCATAAAGATGATTAGAGGGCTGGAGAACCTCCTCTATGAAGAGAGCCTGAGGGAGCTGGGCTTGTTCAGCCTGGAGAAGAGAAGGCTGCGGGGGGACCTCATTGCAGCCTTCCAGTACCTGAAGGGAGTGTATAAACTGGAGAGGATTCATCTTTTTAAAAAGGTAGACAATGGAAGGACAAGGGGGTAATGGATTAAAACCAGAGGAGGGAAGGTTTAGATTAGATATTAGGGGGAATTTTTTTACAGAAAGAATGGTGAGGTGCTGGAACAGGCTGCCCAGAGAGGTGGTGGATGCCCCGTCCCTGGAAGTGTTCAAGGCCAGGTTGGATGGGGCCCTGGGCAACCTTGTGTAGATCCAGGCCTGAGGTTAGTGGCCCTGCCTGTGGCAGGGAGGTTGGAGCTCTATGATCCTTGAGGTCCCTTCCAACCCATACCATTCTATGATTCCATTATTCTAATACCATAAATTTCTCAGTTTCACTATACTGTGAAGATAAAAGCTTCTGATCAGCTGTACCTCCAATTGCAGCTGCTGTAGCAATCAGGCTAAACATTTTCTAAGCAATGGTTAAATATGTTTTCACTCACGAAAGCAGCAAAATATTAATCTAAATTTAATTAGGGGAAAAATATATCGTGTGTTAATGATATATTTCTCCAACTGCTACAAATTATTCTGATTGTTAATACAGGTCATGTATCAAAACACATCATGTATTAATTAAACTGAAAGATCCTTTTAACAAGATCAAAACCTTACTTCCATTCATTGAGCTACTCAGGTATCCCTTACTTCAAAAGTAAAGTATGTAGGCTGCACATATTTTTGACAACATTCCTATCTTTCTTTCTACTAAAATACACAATCTTCTTACTGTCTCCTTAACAATCCTGTTTTAAAGAAGCTGTTGCTAAGGGTCAAGAAAAATTCCAGAGTCTTAGTGGTAGGATCAACTGTAAAAGCAGTCATAATATCAAAGATAGAAACAGACTAGAGGGGGTATGTGAATTTAGTGCTTTAATCTTTCAAATGAACAATGAAAATAATGAAAAACTTGAAACCAAATTGTTTCTCTTCTTGCAACATTTTTTTTTGTTTGTTTGTTTGGCTCAATCACAGGTAAGCTAAAGAAAAATTCAGCTGTTTCAAACACATGGGAATGAATGCTATACTTACACTCTTTATCAGGATATTTGTTCTTGTTGAAATACTTCAAAATAACCCTGCTCTTTATTACTACATCACTCTCTGACAAAATTGCACTGTTCTGGTTATGAACAGCTAGGAACGTATTTATATGCAAAGAACAAGTTCTTGTAGAGTTTTGTGCCAATAAACAAGCAGAAAATAATTTTGTAATTACTTAAAGACAAGAAAGATTTTATTCAGAATGCATAAGTGACCTAGTGTTTATTGATGTACATGCAAGTCACCATAGAACATCTAAATATAAAAATAGTCAGGAGCTTTACCCTATGTTTAGTAATGAAAAAGCTGCCAATAATTCCTTCCTTTGGTGGCTGATTTAGTAAAACTTTTATGAAGACAGTAAATTTCATGTTTTAGTATACATGACAATCACATTCTAGATGTTAAGATGCAAGACAAACAGAAATCAATTTCCCCAACCTGAGCATGAATTTTGTCAGCTTCCAATTATTAACTTGCTTGTGGGAAAGATCAAAGAATAATTGAGGTTTCTGGGCTTGATGTCACAGAATGGATAGACAGTTTCAATTGTGGAGAGATATAATCCCAAATATAACACTCTTAACCTGGCTACATTTGCTATACAGTCAGCAAGTGTTTGCGGAAGTTTGTGTGTTTTGTGAACCATATATTTCATAGGAAGAAAAGCAAAGTCCATCAGGTTTCTCACAGACTCACAGAACATTAGGAGTTGGAAGGGACCTCGAAAGATCATCTAGTCAAACCCCCTGCCAGAGCAAGATCACCTAGACTAAATCACACAGGAATGCATTCAGGCAGGTTTTGGATGTCTCTGCCTTAATCCTCAGGTGAAGGGAAATTTAATTTTATAGTTATACTTTATTTTAGCCTATTTACTGTAACAATGTCTCTTTCAGTCTATTTTGTATTGAAGAGCATCACTTAAAAAAACCCAAAACTCAGTAAAGAGCAAATACACGCATTTACCGCATCTACAGACACAAAACTAACTTGATTAGCAAACTGGAAAGTAAAGAATCATTTTTATTTTAAGAAATGGAAGTTGAGCTTTTTGTTTCTTGATTCGAAGAAGGGTGAGGAATAAACACAACCTGGAAAGCATCAGTCACCGACTTTTAATCTGCAATAAGGGTTCTGTGGGTGCCAAGGCTGAAATGCAATTGTACAAGGATGGAAGGTGATGGTAGACATCCTCAGCAAGGGTCACGTCCCTTCAGTCCCTTCATTTATTAGCTGTAAGCACTAGCATAAAAATATCAGTAGTGGTAGTTCTGTATCTAAATACAGACTCTTTCCCAGGGATTCCCAGTTTCAGACAATATATCAATGGGATAAAATTCCAAGGACTTCTTCCAAATTGCATTTGAATTTTTCAGTACCTCCTACTGTCTTCCACAGAATCTTTTTTCATCACCTCTAATTCCAGAAAAAAATCCAAACAGCGAGGACAATAAAGCGCGGTCTGTGCACCAACTTTTTCTGAGTTTGTCAACTACCACAGACACAGGATGAACAGCAATTCCTTACCAATATATACATACCAACAGAAATCTCTTAACACAGGTCCAGTTATGTTGGGAAATACATAGGTTCAGTGTTGCTACCAACAGTTCAATTATGCCTTTTTCTTGCTGCATATTATTTCATTTGGAGACATACAGCACAAAAGCAGTATTCACCAGTATAAATGAATGTACCTTACAAGCACTTTGCTAGTATAGAATTCCTTCTTTGGCCATTATTTTCATGCTTTAGAAAAGACAGAAGGTTTCAAAAGTCGATAATAACACAAGTACCAATCATCGTTTTTTGTGCAGGGGGGATGCATGTCTTAATGACAGAGTTCCTTTCTCTTACCTTCTTTTAGCTATGATAAAGTTTCAAGCACATTTCCTGGAAAGAGGAAAGAGGTTGTATCTGAAAGAACCAAAACACTATTTGAAAAAATGTCATGCAAGGGGGAAGATATTCCACACCAGAAAAAAAAAGAATATAGAGGAAAACAGGGGAGATTCTATAGTTACAGATGTTCAAATGGGTATTCAGGATTGGCACAAACTCAATTCTAAAAGAAATAAAGGTAGTGGAGATGAATTCACTGGATGAAAACAAACAAAGCAAGCTTTTTCCTAAACACTTGCAAGGTGTGCACACATGAAGCACCACTGGTTGTATTCAAAAATTAGATTATTCTTTAAAAAATAATTAAAAAAAAGAGCATTTGATTCCAAACAGAACTTCTTTAACAGATGGATAGGGGAATGGCAGAATAATACAATCCCGTCTGCTGTCTGAGTCCCTGCTGAGAGCTACTTTCAAGCTGATAATACAATTCTATTTGTGGCTAAAATCATGCTGTACTGGCAGTTTAGCTCCTCAGTTTTTTTGCAGGGGGGAGACAGATTGTTTTGTTTTGCTTTAACTTTATTATTATGAAGTACTGCTAAGATGTCAGCTAAAAAAAAAATGTAATGTTGCCTTTCATTTCAAAGTAAATTGTGCTAAAATCTGGATTGAAAGCATCTTCTGAAACCTGATGCAGGAAGGGATCTGAGCAAAATTTAAGTTCATGCATTTCTAGGACAAGCATGATGGGTAAAATGACTGATTAACATTAACTTAGATAGGGTATGTATGCATTCTTTGAACAGTGTGGTTATAGATGTTATCTAAAAAGGACTGAATCATTGAGTTGTGGTGTTCATAGCCGCTCCTTTTATAAACATGCATAGAAGGTAAGTCTGGTAATTAAAAAAAAAGAAAAGAAACACAACAGCAAAACTCCCATAGAAATCCCATGCCAATAGTACTGATATAAAAAGCCAGTGGTTGATTTCTGACTGTTAGAAGAACAAGGTTGTCTGTTTTACTGCACATGGATCTGAAGTAAATTACAGTCAAAAATTGTCCAAATTAACGCAATAGTAAACATGTTAACGCTGATGGGGAAAAGGGAGTGTCATGGAGGGGGGAGGAGGGAAGCTTCATTCACTTTTCATGTTGATGCTAAAATAGAAACCAGAAAGTTAGACCAAGACACCTTGAACCAAGTTGCACGAAGGTACAAAGGCATTTAGTGCTCATTTCCTATATATAGATTCAGTCCGGCTCGGTGGCTACTGCAAGATCAGCATCAATACTAATTCTATTTGCAAGCTTACATTCATTGGCAAAAGCTGAGGTTTTTTATAGATGAGATTTATAAATGTAAGAGGTATTCTAGAGACAGACATGACCATACAGAAACTGAACAAGGTCTTTACCATATAGCCAACAGTAAAACTTGACTTACATGGTTATAAAAACAAACGTAGTTTTCCATCGATTGTCCAGAACTTTTTTTACTATAGTAGAAACAATTCATATTATACAATAACCATGTTGATTATACAGAAGCTGTTGCTTGCCTAGAAATAATGTATCCAATAGAACAGCAATTTTGGGGTTTTTTTTACTATTACTTAAACATCACATAAGCAGAAATAGTCTTGGAAGCTATTCACAATAGCATTATTTTATTTTGAAATCCTACATCCAATTACAATCTTCATGCACCTTTTTAGAAATCTGTTCTTACAATAATCAACTGTAATATGGATGAAGCCGAACTGTGAGGTAGAAATTGACAATTGCTGTTATATTGTTTCCAGTTTTGCCTATACAACTTTGTTAATTACAGTAAAAATCTAGGTCCAAGGATTTACACGTTAATGCAGATTTAACCTGTAATAATGATGACCAATATTCAAAATCAATTGATACCCAAACATGAAATCTTGTCATGGACCAGCACACTGAGAAGCTGTGTGGCAATTTCATTCCTGTTAACAGACCTGGCAGAACTGGCTGGGCAGCTCAGCCACCAGATACAGTCAACACTTTTTGACCTACCTTTTATGGTCAGGACCTAGTTCAGTCTGGTAGGGAAGAAAAGCAAAAATCCTGTGCTTGGTTTTCAGGACAAATGTTGTTCTCCCGACTACAATGAATTTAGGAATTTGCATGAGGTCCCATTTTTTTTGTTTTCTTTGAGGTTCTTTCACTACAGTAAATCTATATTTTTGGTAATCTATATATGGAACCATTTTCATCTACCTCTGCATTCAAGAAAGAAAGGATTTGCGCTGCCATCCAGTGAGAGCTGGACTGGCTGGAAAGCTAGGCAGGGAGAAACCAGATGAAATTCAACAAAAGCAAGTGTAAAGTCTTGCACCTGGGGAGGAACAACCGCATGTATCAGTACAGGCTGGGGGTTGACCTGCTGGAGAAGAGCTCTGTGGAGAAGGACCTGGGGGTCTTGGTCAACGACAGGTTGGCTATGAGTCAGTAGTGTGCACTGGTGGCTAAGAGGGCCAATAGGATCCTGGGATGCATCAGGAGGAGTGTGGCCAGCAGGTCCAAGGAGGTGATCCTCCCCCTCTACTCTGCCCTGGTCAGGCCCCACCTGGAGTATTGTGTCCAGTTCTGGGCTCCCTGGTATGAAAAGCACAGGGATCTTGAGAGAGTGCAGAGAAGGGCTACGAAGATGATTAAAGGCCTGGAACATCTATCTTATGAGGAGAGGCTGAGAGAGCTGGGGCTGTTCAGCCTGGAGAAGACTAAGGGGGGACCTAATTAATGTTTATAAATATCTTAAGTACGGGATGCAGAGGGAATTGGCCTGCCCCTTTTCAGTAGTCTGTGGAGACAGGACTAGGGGCAATGGCTGCAAGTTGGAGCATAGGAAGTTCCGCACCAACATGCGGAAGAACTTTTTCACAGTGAGGGTGACAGAGCCCTGGGACAGGCTGCCCAGGGAGGTGGAGGAGTCTCCTTCTCTGGAGATATTCAAGACCCGTCTGGATGCCTATCTGTGCAGTATGAGCTAGGGAGTCTGCTTTGGCAGGGGGGTTGGACCCAATGATCTTTCAAGGTCCCTTCCAACCCCTATAATTCTGTGATTCTGTGATTTTTGAAGCCAGATGTTGTTAATAATCTTGCATGACTTTGCCTCCTGTGACTGAGTAGCCCACAGAATTTTGCCTGGTTATTCTTCTATTTAGCCCAAATAAATCATGGAGTTGAAAAGATCTAATCTTAATTAAAATCCCAAGTGACAGGAAATAATTGTACTGCTCAATGAAACTAAAAATTTGTATATTAGTTCTACTTTGAACCTTGGTGACTTCCCCTTCAAACCCGTTCATCTTATTAATTCGCTGCCTGGCTGACATTAAATAGTTTCTTGAGATCAATGTGCAACCATCCTCATTCTCACCTTTCCAAACCCAAGTCCTGTACTAGAGCACAGACTTATATTCTGCTTGTTTCAGAAGAATAAGTGCAATCTGTAACTTCTGTTCCAAATAGTGCCCAGAACTGCTTCAATGCACAGGAATGTTTTACCCTTCCTGCCTTTTCAGAGAGCTGAGAAAAAAAATGCATATTTAAAGAATCATAAGTGTTCTTCCTTAATGCTCCTTTCCTCTTATCTGGACATTTATTAAAATCTTCTCATTTCAAGTACAATTAATCCTCCACTTCCTCCTACTTCAATGTATTCCTCCTTCTGTTTTATCAATAGTACAGAGGATGGGGTGAAAGAAATCACTTTGCCAAGCAACATACAGGCCAGGTTCATTGTTTAATATTAAGAATATTTTGCATGATTGAAAGCTGAATTTTGTTTCTCATCAAAGCATTTCCTTCCCCTCCACACTCTGTTTTTTTCCTCTCAAATTCAATAAAGATGAAATGAGGAAAAAGAGAAGGAAAAAAAAGAAGAGGAAAAATCATCATTTCCAGCTAGGTTTTTATACTGAACTTGTTTATAACAGCTCTGAAATAATGCCTTGGTTGGCTGCTGGGTACCCACCAAACTGCTCTCTCATTCCTGCTCCTTAGTAAGATGGGGAGACAATAAGATAAAAAAGCTCATGGGTCAAGATAAGAACTGGAAGATTGCCCTCCAATTCCTGTCACAGGCAAACCAGACACAACTCGGGGAAGATTAATTTAATTTATTGCCAATTAAAAATAGAGTACACTAGTGAGAAAACAAAAAACACTTTCCCTTCACCCTTCCCTTCTTCCCAGGTTCAGCTTTGCTCTTGACTCTTTTACTTTCTCCCCTCACTCCAACTAGACCAAGGAGATGGGGTATGGAGAGTTATAGTTAGTTCATAACACTTCTTTGTTGCTCCTTGTTCTGTAATTTACTCTTGCTCCAGCATATGGTCCTTCCACTGAGACACAGTCCTTCACAAACTGCTGCAACCTGGGTGCTTCCCACAGGCTGCAGTTCCTGCCAGGGACCTGCTCCAGCACAGGCTCTCCACAGCCTGCAGCTTTTTCATATGCTCTGGTGTAGGGTCCTCTATGGGCTGCAGAGGGACAACCTCCCTCACCATGGTCATCTTCATGGGCTGCAGAGGAATCTCTACTCAGTTGCTTGGAGCACCTCCTCCCTCCCCTCCTTCACTGTCATTCATGTCTGCAGGGCTGTTTCTCTCACATTTCTCTCACTCCCCTCTCTTAACGCTGCTGCACACATTTTATACCCTTTTTAAAATAAATTATCACAGCAGCACCACCAGCATCACTGATTTGGCCAGTAGTGGGTCCACTTTGAAGCTGGCTGTAGCTGACTTTGTCCAACACGGGGATAGCCCTTGTAGCCTTCTCAGAGAGACTATGCCTGTAGCCACCCCATCTTACCCTCCAAACCTTACAATGTTAACCAAACACAATTAACAATGCAGTAAAGATTCAGAAAAGATCTTTTATCTTTTTTTTTTATTTGTACTAGCACTACAAAATGGGGATACTTGTACAAAGAGTCGTTGACAGAGCAAGGCTTTAAAGGAAAAAAACCCTAACCATTCATAATTAGTTATTAGATTGATTCTGATTATATGAGATAGAAAGATAACCAAGGTTTACATAAAAATGAACTGTTTGGAAGCACTTATGTTATTCAGTCTCCAGCTATGCAGCATGACTGAGTTAGGACTTGGACAATAAGAAAGTAGTTTCTTGCTCTGGCTGATTAAAATCATTGGAGAAGTTAATGGACTCCTCTGTGAATGTTTTGGCATACAGCGCTGAAGCAACAAAAAGCAATTGCCATTCTTGAGAAGTTCACCAGAGAGTACACAGCTTTAGAAATTAATATTCTGCTTTCACAGCACAGGTAGATCTTTACATTCTCTGCTGCGCTATGTGATAACATGCATACTGTGAGAGGGCATACGCATTGTCAGGGGGAAGTGATGCACTCAGATGTTCCATTCCTAAAAGAGAATAAACTCTTAAGTATTGCACAGATATTTGTATTTTGCAGAGCATGCAAAGTTAATCCAAGTTATATTTTAGGAACAATATGTTAAACTGTGATGGCAAAATTATAGAGATTGCTCTCAGTTCTCAATGATTGCCCTTTTTTTAATACATAAGTACAAGGTGGTGGTAATTCTGACAGAGTTCATAGGAAGACATACCTGTACTAGTCTCTAAGGTGGCACCATCTGTTTACTACTAAACAAGAACACATTTCTTGTGTGAATTTTTGAGAGGCTATGGGTTGAAAAGGTAAATTTCTTCCTAACTGGGTCAAGGTGCCAAGCCTTATCTTAATGAAGTTTCCACTTCTGCCTTTTTGAGACAGGCTCACAAAGAGTGAAGATAAAAGTGACTATAGGCACACGCTCTGCTCAGCTGTGGAAATTACTAAGGTGAAACAATGTGCAGCATTCTTTCAACATGCCTTTCGATCAGAAGCTCCTCCTGAAATGAAAACTAATTTAGTGTTTTACATTAAGAACAATTAAAGTGGAAGCTTTACCCTTCACAACTTCAGAAGCCTTTTGGTTTTGTAGTTCTAGATTTTTGGTTTGATATCTCCATTTTCCCAGGAGGCAAGACAAAAATATCCTATCAAGATGAGTAATTTCAAATCAGCCAGACCCTGTAAATAACAAGTCTTTAAAACAAATCCCAAAATCTGATCTGAAGAGATCAAACTCTCGGGAATTTCAGGTTCTGGCAAGTTTCAGATACATGTTTTGAATGTTTATCCTACAATTGTCCAGAATCTTTGAGCTTCATCAGCCTTACTTGAATAAAAACAGTGAAGTGGCAATGCAGCTGAATGTTTCTGCTGGTTCTTGACTGTCAGCAGTAGCCAACTGAATTTCACTATTTGTAATAAATATGCAAGCACCCAAAACATGGGGCAAGAATTTGAATTATGTTTAGAGAAAGTAAAAGAAAGAATTGTGAAAATGGTGGAAACACATAAGACATGTAAGGAGCAGATTAATAGTTTGCTTACCAGTTGTCCTATGTAAGAGATCCCAATTACATTTTTTTAGGATGAAGTGGCATTAATCTGTAAGAGATATTTGCTCTTTACTTCTCCTGAAATAGGACTTTGATTATGATTTTAAATGTTATATAGTAAAGTATTAATATATTAGCAGCCTGTATTATTTTTTTAACAAATGAAATAAATTAAAATGCAAGTGGAACCTTGAGGTGGATTATTAAGATGAATCTTGAAGATGGTGAAGGAAATATTTAATTATAAATGCATACAAAAATATGTTGTTCATTATGCAGATTCACTTTAATTGTGTGTAATAGTGAGCATATTCATTCAGAAAATATCCCAGCACATACCATGAAAGCAAATCTATAACACAATATACGAAAAAAATCATTACACTCAAAACTTAGGAACTAAAAAGTTTCATTTTCCCAGAATCATCAAAAAGTTTCTTTACTACTTCAATACAATTAGAAAAAGCTTCTTTTGAAGACAATTTAGTTCAATATATAATTAAACTAGTGTGTTACTAATACAATAAAATTAACAATGCACAAAGCAACAAAATGTTCAAGCTTTTATTTTAAAATGATGCCCAAGATATTTTAGATAAATAGTCTGAGCAAGAAAAGTATTAGGAAGGTAACAGGCTTTATGTGTGAACAAGTGTCCAAGTACCTAGATGAAGTACTCAGACAATTCAGTGCAGGAGGTCTATCATCTTCAAACCATCAGTGCTACTTGACAAATGTTATGCTTTGCCTACAAGTATATAATTAAAACAAATCCTTAATTTGCCCTTTCACTGCTTGAAAATCTTCTCTCATTCACCTTTATCCCAAAACACATAGCAAAAGGGTTGAACTAAATGCAGTCTCGATGTTGAAATGCATGTTGCGGTTCCCTTAACGCAAGAAATTAATAATCCTTGTGGATTCTGATGTTAATGTCATACTTTTCCTTCACATAGTCATAAAATAGTTGCTGTCATTTGCAAAAAACATTTCATCAGAGGAACTGTATGTTCAAGGTGGAATATCGGCTCTAATCCATCTCCCCTTGATAGTCTTGCAAATTTTCTTCGTTTAATCCAGAGACATTCTCATAATTTAAACTCAGTGAGGAAGAGCAGTGACCAGAAATGCAGAGATGTACTATTTCACCCACAGAATAAAATTGTAGGAAATGAATGGAGAAATCGTGTAGAAGTGAAAGAACCATTTTATTGTTATTTCCTTAAAATGAGCTTGACTCCAGGAAAAGGACATTTATATTAACCGTCAATAACAGCACATAGACAGCTCTAATAATCCCAGCTGGAAATGGTTAGCAAAATACTAAATTAATAAAATTAGTAAATCCCCAGTGGATTTAAATATTGCAAATGTTTCACATTTTAATGGCATTACCACTTTAAGTTATCACAATAAAGGCAATGTTAAAAGTCCAGTTCCTTTGCTCTTAATCCTTTTTAGTAACTCCTGTAAAACAATGTCTGCACTCCTCATTCCTGTATATAATTCTATCTCTACATAGGCAATGTGGTCTTTTTATTGTCTTTTATTTTCCTAACCAGAAAAAAATACTATTGTAGTACCTCACTACCTTTGCGTAGCCAGATATAACTCATACAAAAGTTACCAGGACATTTCAGGAACATATCTCACACCATCTGTGTGTTTGCAATTGACAGTCCTGACTGCTGAGGTGACTAACCAAAGAGCTATATAAGCAATAACATGTCAGCAAATCATTTCAGCTTGATGTAAAGTCCTTTCTAGATTCAGTTCTGGGTTTCTGCCAGTGTAAGCAGGAAAAGCTGAGGCCGTGGAACCCCCCCAAGAGGAAAGCCTGTGGGATAAGGAAAGGGCAGGGACTCCTTTCTGGAAAGGAGACAGTGAATCAAATTCCTGGAGGGTCATGTGACATAAAACTTAGAAAATTAAAATCATTCCAGTGCATATCTGCATTAGACTTTGAAAAGAATGGCTGCAATGAAGAGTAAACTTGTTCTAACAATTTCCTGAATGAGCTCAGAGGGAGGGATACCATGTGGGAGGGACTGGAAAAGCATTTCAATCTTATGCATTTTTGAAGTTAAAGTATTTTATTCCAACATTTATATATATATATATATGTATATACTTATCAACATTCACAAAAGATGGTTTTAGTTTTTTCATGCTACTCTATGCCTACATGAAAGTTTTTAAAATTTCAAATAACCCAAAGTAATGATTTTTTCTCTTTTCTTTTCTCCCCAGCAAAGCAGCAACTTTTTAAATAGTTCTTTTTTGTTTCACCAGGAAATAATCTTTTTTTTTTTCTCTCTCTCTTTGCTTTCTTTTTCTTCCCCTGCAGGAGGCTAAAACAGAAAATATGACATCTTTCCCCGGTGAAGGCAATAGAAAATTCTCACTGACTTCAATGAGAATGGGATACCATCCCAAATACTCATATTCCTAGACCTTTGTACTATATGCACAATAAATTACAGCTGGTGTCCATCTGTCATTCTGAATTTTCTTGCTTGTCACTTTCTTTCAGGTCAGAATTTTTTTTAAACCACCTGATTTTCCAGCAATGGGTTTCAGATATTATGAAAGGGGTGAGACATGGGGATTTTGTATCACTCTATGATGGCCCCTGCCAAGTGATAATAGATTGACATTGACAAATCCCTAAGAGCTAGACCTGACAGTTTATGGATGCAGTGAGATCAGTCTCAGAGAACAGTTTAAGGTTAAGGGGGTAAAACCAGTGTGAATACTCCACACTTGTCTGATTTTGAGCCTTCCAAACTAAATGTGTTGAGAGCAAGAGAAAGTGAGCCAGCAGTAGCAAAGGGAAAGCAGGGAGAGAAGATACAGTACACTGAAATCTCTACATCAAACCTGACACATCAGTCATTGCAGAATTCTTCATGGACTACAGGTAGTGATGATTTATAGGTGGTAAACTTCAATTTGGGAGGCCATAAGCACATTCTTTGATCTAGACTTCTACAGATTTGTTTCCTATGTACTCAGTAAGTAATAAGTGATTTGCTATTGATTTGTCCACAGGCAGAAGAAAAGTGGATTGGTGTTGTAACCCCAACGTGAATGGGAACTTCAGGGACATTGCTAAGAAGGGAAATGCACACACACACACATACAAAATTATAGATACGTTTAGCGTGCCAAGGTTCTAGCTCCCTAAAAGGCCCCAAGTAAAGCTTTAATATTATCAAACTATACACAGTTCCATTTACTTTAAATCATTGTGTTTCATCACAGATAAAACCAGAAGTATATGAAGAAAATCCCTTGACAATCAAGACCTGAAATCCCATGCTCACATTCGCAACATACAATAAATAAGCATTATCTTAAAGAGCTTAAAATGTTGCCAAGAATAAGTACATAAGGTAAAAATCCAACCTATGCAAATTGCTTTCCAGTTACATAACAACTTAATTATTTAATTCCATAGCACAGAAGAGTCCACAGCTATGCCCTGTACTTTGCAACATGAAGCTGGATGACCAATTTGTCATTAAGGACAATTTTCACTCTAGAAAATTTTGCCTTGATTTCTATTCGCGAATTGCAACATTATGGGCTTACATGCAGAAAAATATATGAAAAATATCTAAAGGAAAAAGTTGTCTTTACTGCTTCAAAATGTTTTCAGCATTCAGATTTTCTCACAGGACAAACCATATATTCATCTTACCTATCACACTATGTCCTGAACTTATCTTCTTACAGTCATATTTTTGTATTTAGAAAATATTATTAATTCATTGATAGAGCAAACCTCCGGAGTTTACCTTTTTATTTTCTGTGAGCATTTTAAGGGACAAAATTTTCCTAATAGAGATTGCTCATGGACAGATACAAAGAAATGGGAGTAACGTAAATATTTATAATACATTGCAACTATTTGTCTAAGTTTAATAAGGGCTGAACACAACTGGCAAATGAAATAGCTTGGACCCAACAAAATTTGTAGTAAAACTACGGTTACCTTCCAAAAGGGATAAGATTTGCCCCCGTATGAAAGCACATTATGTAAAACTTCCTATTTTTGAATCATAGCAAAAAGGAAAAAGAAAAGTTTAAATATTTTTTTTGTTGCTTTGGGGTGTTTGGTCATTTTTTTAGATTTAACTTTGTTTCCTGAATCTTTAGGTTACTTTACCAAACTGAAGTCAGCTAAAGACTGTTAAGTTCAATTTACTTAAAATTATCCTGCTCAAGGACAATTTCCCTAAGAGCAAATAGCTGGACTTTAAGCTGCCAATCCCTTCACCAATCAATCTTCCATGTAATGGGTTGAAACAGCAGCAGTATAACATATTAGATAACATTTTCTGATGGACTTATTCTATTTTGACTAGTAGCACCTTTAGTCAGCTAAGACAGAAACATGAAAGGATAAGTATATCAGGTTAGAATGTTTGCCTCCATATCTGCACACGAACTAATAACCAGTTATTCTCTCCTCCAGAAAAATGGAGGGAAATGCAATAAAACTACAGTAAACAACTTTTCAATATTTTCTGATGACTACAAACCATATATAAATTAAGTCTGGACATTTGTAAGGACTGATGCAAGTCTCATGTTCTGATTGATGCAATAAAGAAGTCAATCTGCTTCAGGAATCAAAAGTACAATAAGAATGAAATGATTTTTTTTTCTGATCTGCAGTCACCCTTTTAAGTGATTAAGTAAACAGTGATTAATGCTGAACAGTGTGTATGAATGCACTATTGTTTTAATTGCAGGCTGATTTTCATATAGAAATAATGGGAGAAAAAAATCTACGATTTTTTTTCCTCCTAGGGACTGTATAATTGAGTTGGTCATAGTAATATAATATATCGCATATGTAACGTACATAATATTACATTGAACATTGGCAGCCGGATTCTCAGGGCAAATAAAGCAGAGCTTTTCTATCCTCATTTTGAAGACATGTAATTTTATATTAGCTACAGTGAGAACCATAGTTTACAAAGACTATACAGTAAGTCAAGGTGTATAGTAAATCGAAAGATCATTTGCACAGACTTCCCTCTTTGCTAAACCAGGTTATTGTGTTTTGTTAGAACTGAAATCTTAGGCCACGTGAATTGAATATATTTTGAAGAAAAAATTTGTGACAATTTGAGGCAAATTGAGGCATCTGTTTCATGAGCACATGAGAAAAAAAAATGAAAAACACTTTTAACACATTTTACCTCTTAAAATCATTTTCAAGGCCAAACTGAGCATTAAGAGGAGACATTACGAAAGGTCCTAAAAAGGCATCGCTAAGGAGCAGACCTAGATAAAAGACAGTTAATTATGCTCACAGATATTTATTACCTCAAAGTGTCTAAATAAAATGTAGCTTTTAAACTATTATCCAAGCAAACTGAATGATTTTAACTGGTCCTTTTTACTCTGTATTGATATTCTGTAGAGAAAAACATACATAAGCACAATTTCTTAAAACACATCCAATACCAACGAGCATATTTTCTAAATGTAAAGAACATCCTGAAAAGTAATAATAAACACTCTTCCTCCACCATTTTGACTCTCTTAAGAACACAGACATGAAAACTATGCCATAGAACACACCAAATACAAAATAAAACCCCACACTCTCAGGTTTTCAGTGAGGATAAGTGGTGTTAGATATATAAGCAAATGCACAGTTAAAATGAAAATGCATGGAAAACAATTTTCTCAAGAGTACTTCTAATTTTGTACTTCTCTAATTCTGAAATCATAATCACAGTGACAATTTACATATGACACAGGAGAGAAAATTAAAAATGCAAACCACTGTTTAGCGAAACCAGAATGGACTTTCATGAAACAATTGAAAAAATGCATGTTTAATATTAGCATTTTACTTTACTATTTTCCTTAAAAGAAAATCTATATAAATTTATATTGTTTGTTCTTTCCTTTTCTCTGATAGTTAGAAAGCAGCTGCTCTACTGCATTGGACTTTGACTGGCTAGATTGCAAGGCTCAATAATCTGTCTCGGCTCAGGGTTAAGTGATGGAATTCATTTAAATGCCCCAGAAGTAATCATCCACAAAGAGTACATTATTTCTCTTTTATGAATTTTCAAACCTAATACTGATGGGTGGCATGCAATTAAACCTGATCAATATGTAATTTAGGTGGGCTGACATGTTTTCAAATTCTCAGAATATAGATTCTTTCAATATTGCAAGAGCTTAGTGAAATACTCAGCCCTTATGAAACAGCCAAAGCAGTTTAGTACAGTAAAACAGCAAAAATATGCCTATTCCAAAGACAAATGGGGAAGAAAATAAACTTACAGACACTAACTTTTCAAAGAATTAATTATCTTAGTAATAAGTGGAGACCTTTCTTAGCAGAATCAAAATAACTCTTTAGATAGAAATTAACATCTGGATATAGAGGCTTATCTACTGCACTATATAAAGCCATGGATTATTTTTTTTAACAGTGTTTAAACATAGCTCTGAGAGAAATGAGTTATTATAACAGTCAGTTAATGTACCAAAAATATTTCTTCTGAAAGACTACTAGCAAAAAATTAAAGAAAAAAATTTTTTTTTAACATGTGGATTATCATAATGATCTTTTGTGTTAAGCTAATAAACAAGGAGAAGTACATTGCCTTGTGCCCCTAAAGGTCATGAGTGACAGACTCCTGTATTACTAATTACCTTGCTGTCATTTACACAATGAGAATTACACTTGAGTTCTTATAATCTTACATGGACCTCTTTTAAAATTTATGTCCGAACTGCTAGCTTGCTTCCTCTTCTGTTTGCACACGCAGCACCCACACTACTGTCCAGAAAAAAAAACCCCATAATCACAGATTACTCTTTAAGAAAACAATATTTTACACAGGATTTTTTTAATCTTTAGATATTTACAGTACTGATATTATAAAAGATTTCATATAGAAACTGTGGGGGAAAAAATCGGGTTTTTTTCTTTTTTTCTCTAGGGACTGCATAACTGAGTCATAGTAATATGATACATTGCATATATAGTATGTACATAAAATGACATTAAACACTGACAGTCGAATTCTCAGGGTGAATAAAGTAGAGCTTTTCTATTTAACAATTGGTTTTACATAATGAGGAAAGACAGAGTTGTTCTCTCTAGTTGTGATGCTTTACTATCACATATAAACTGTCTATCATTTATCAGCTGCTGCTGGGTTGTTTTTTCTTAATTTCTCTTAGCATTATTTTTGCTTTATGTCATTACACTAACTTCTGTAAATGCTGAAGATGTATGAATGTTCCATAACTATGAATCACAAATGTGAGCATCACCTATGATAAATTTTTAGATTGCCAGATTTGCCAAAACCTGTTTTCTTTTTAAAGAGATTTTAAACTATCCTCTATTGAGATTATCCCATATGAAAGTATAACACTCATTCTCTTATGAACTTTTAAGCAGATATAACCACAAGTATTGGCAGAATTTTTAACTCTTTTCATCATGCAGTGGGAACAGGCTGGGAGGAAGAAGGTTCCTGATTTTCTCACAGCTGAGTACGTGTAAATCTTTTATAAATCTGTTGACTTCAATGAATCTGGATTTTTGGAATGTTATTGCACATAGATATAACAGGTGTGGACAGACCTCTGCTCCTCACACACCCTCAGAGACCATGATATTCATCCACACAGCTCAGGTGTGCAGTGTCTCTGAGTCCAGGTATACCTCGCAGTGATAAGAAATGTCACCTTTCATCGTAAAGCGAGCGCAACACTGAGACAGCTTAGAGGGTATAATTCAAGCACCTGTGCACTCAAAAGTCAACAGTAGGAGGTCTGTGAACACGGAGGTGCCAGGTAATACGTGTAACCACAAATGGGAAAAAAATTAGATAAAATGCTTGTTCTGGACTCCAGCTGGCATCTTTCCCAGATGCCTCAAGGTACAACCAGTCCATTTTCTAAATGACCTGCCCAGCCTATGCACTAAGAAGACCTCTCTAGCTTTTAAACTAGCAAAGAACAGTTGTCTCTCACAAAAGCCAAATAAAAGTCATGATTATTTTAGGTCAGCTGAACAGAGGATGAGTTTTTCTACAGAAAAGGAGTCTATATTGGTAATCAGTGGTGAAGAAATACAGATCAAAAAGCAAGAGCAACCTACTAGCAAAATAAATTAAAAAACCCAACTACTCTGATGTACAGGTTGTTTAACTTCTGAATGAAGAATATCTGTATACCCAACTTCAGTAACTTTTCCGGTATTCTGTTCAGGACTGGATTTCAGAGTGTCACAAAAGCAAGGAGCCAAAGATCACTAACAATACTATAAATATTTTGTGAAAATATTTTGTGAAAATACAATACATTTTCTTAAAACATCCTAGGCACCAAAGTGCAATTAAGAAGAGGTAGCAGTTAACAACATAAATTGAAAATAGAAATATATTCATTTCCAGTAGGGAAAAGCACTTTAAAATCAAGCAGCTTTATAACAAAATGCATTAAGGGTTTTCAAAACCATGTTAAAAGCTGTGGGCTTAAATAGAAAACATTCATTAAAAATTTCTACAGAAAGCAATAGGCTACTATCCCAGCCACAGAAAAGTATTTCGTTTGTAAATTAATAAGCCTTTATAATAGCTACAGTTGACTGAACTTAAACATTTAGCTCTATTAACTGTTCAGTGCTAAACGTTAGAAAATCTACAAGGATTTATTTCTCCTTTTAGCAAATATGAACATGGTATTGCCACATCACATGACAGGGGCTCCAACCTGAGCCCTGTGGAGGCACTGCTCACTTCCAGCTTCTGCTGAAATCTGTGGGAGCTGGCTGGTGGCGGGTGGTACCTGGAGCCCAGCAGGATCCAGCCCGCCCTTGCCTTTAATAAAATGCTAAGCGAGTAACTTCGATGTGTCATTTCGAAATGCCTGAAGTGATATGAAGGGGAAGACTTTCACTGAGCTATTTGCTGGTCACTGGGACAGAAATGACAAAGGATTCTGTCCATTAGTTTTTCAATACAGTGTTCAATAGTGGTAGGAAATTGATGGTGTAACAGTGGCATCACATTGGGGAAACTTATGATGCGGACAATAGCACTTCCAATAAAAGGGCTTTTGATTTTCGGTGTGTCAAACTGTTTTAATATTAGGGCATTTCTAGGTCAATGAAGGGTTAATGTAGCACCATAAATCATATCCAAACAAGAGCCCTTAACTGCCTATGTCGAAGTAGTATTCTACTAAGGTCAAAAAAGCATTAAGAAAAGGAAAAACACACACAGAAGTATAGGTTGCAAAAGCAATGCAGAGCCACATCTATTCTGCTGCCCCAAAACTGACATTGACACAGCATACTAAAGAGAGTGAATAATAGGTGAATTAGAAATTAATGATTCTGCTGCTATGTAAATGGCAATTAAAGGACATGCCATGCTGCAGGCTCTGTCCTAAAACTCTTCTCCATTTGTTTGCATTGAAATTCATAGCATATGTAAATGCTGGTATGTGTTTAGTGAAACCTAGAAATCTGGACACAGGATTCACAGAGAGGTTCTAAAATTTATATTTACAAATCCACCTTTAAAATGGAATTTCAGGGAAAACATGTTATGTAGCTAATTTCTTGGTATGAATAAATAATGGCTGCACAAAGTAACGCATTATACCTTCAACACAGCACAGTAGCAAAACTCAATAATTTACATTGATTATAATCCTACACATCAAAGTGTTACTCTAACAAAGCAACACAGCGGCTGCTATTTGTAAGTGCCTTCTGTCCTGTGAGGTGCTAGAAAGCACAGTTTTCCTTTCATGGTGTCAAACCTTTAGGTTTTTATCTCATAAAAAACATCCTTTCATCTCCATTACATGTAAGTGCAATTAATAAAATGACAAATTCAATAAAGAATTGAGGGGCTGCAGTAAAGGAATGCATTTGTTGTTTTGTTCGTGCTTTTAGTTTAGAATGGCTACATCTATCACGTAAGGTACAGAGGAAAGGCTTTTGGAGCAAAAGAACCCTTTAGGGACATTGTCAAACAGGAGAAGATCACAGTCCAATACCGTTTTACTGCTGAAGTAGTAAGATCTACTTAAAATAAAAATTCCAGTCCAGCTTTAGGAGTTACTGTACCTTATAGTCAGTCTAAGAAAAGAATGATTTGGAACTGGCTAAACTTCGACACATTTGTCATTTAAAATCTGCAAATTTCTGCAATATTCTGTGCTAGCATGTGAAACAAATGGGCTTCTGGGAGGGAAAGCTGCATTGACAAACTCAGCAAAGAGCAATTTTCTGTCATTTAATGAAGGATGGAGGGAGGCCTTGATAAAGTACCCACTCATTACAAGTTTGGTTTTGTATGTGTGTCTGTGTGCGAGACAGAAAGAATGTGTGTGTGTTGATGAAAGGGTAATCTCACTAGTTCAATCTTCTCAGACAAGTTGGACTTGCTAAAAGCACTCTTTATTTTCTTTTAAATTCAGTTAGGTGCACTTTCACATACATAATACCTGCATGCTGTCGTTTCCTTTTTGCTAGATGATGCACAATATTTATCCCTGCTCATACGTTGTTGCTTTTTGTCTGAAATGCATCCTCCTTTTCTTACATGAAATATTATAAAAATGGGGAGAAAGTTACAGTTCCATACATACTGTATATAAAGCAGTCAAACATTTGCTTGTTACGGTCAGTTTTCAGAACCAGGCTAGTCTGTGCTGCATATCACCCTAGATAACCTCTGGAAATAAGACGATGCTTACCTGTTTTTGTCCTCTGCCTAATACCAAAAGCTGAATAAACAGATTGTTTAATACTGTCATGACTTCAGCTTTGTTGTTTGGTATGTCTGTAGGAATGCTGTGGTTTAACTTGTAAGAAATTAGCAAAGCACATATTAAAAAATACTCCTATATTGTGAATGGGTGCACATGATCCCTTAGTAACTTGTAGTCTTCAAAGACAATATAGCTTCACGTCACATAACTAGACTTAATATAGCTTCAAGTTTGTAAAGCTGAGTGCATGAAGCCATTTCAGAGTGAGTGTTCTGGTGGTCAAAAGCACAGCTAAAATATGTAACCCAATGCTGGCTGGTTTCTTTAATGAAACTAAGTTCTTCGGTTTTACCTTTATTCATAATAAAGGATGGCATTTATAACTTGGAACATACCTCATAGAATTCCTTTTATTTCTTGGGTTTTATTGGTAAAACATAATTTACTATTTCTGCTGACAAAAACTGAAACAGCATATGCATGACTGGAACTTTGGCATACATCTAACTCAGATTTTAAGACATTTTGTGAGCTTTTCAAGGAGCAAGTGTAATGCTCCCTAAAAAAAGTCCTGATTCTCTTAACATCCATGAGGCAGACGCCCAGCCAGTTGGACTTTCTCATGGACTTAAGTGAAAACTTGTATTGGCTAGAATCTCAGTGTTTATACTGTTTCGTCTTAGGTATAAGAAGCAGCAAGTTAAATTCATTTTACTGGTGACTAGATATACCTTAGTCATTTTATGTCATGCAACTCATATAGCTGTGGTTAGTAAAAAAACACCAGCCTGCTAGCATCATTAGCCATATGCTTATACATAAATAAAGAGGCAATTTCTAAGAGCCCATGATAGCTTATGCTGTATTAGGAAAAAAAACACCAAAAACAAAAATCCAAAAAACAAACAACACATAAAATAAGACTGGTCATAACAAACAATCATAGTTTGCAATGCTAAAACTTCCCAAAAATTTAAATTAGCGAAACTGTATCTATATCAGAAAACAGAAAATTCAGGACAGCTGTTATTGGTTCTCATTAATTCCTATACTTTTTACATGCATACAATACAAATAAAGCATCTGAACCATTTTTTATAACACTTGGGATGGCATTGTAAATACTAGGATATGGAAAGTACTTCTTTCCCCAATATAGACATTGATTAGTAAATAATAGTTTATGAGAGTAAATTTCTTGGTGTACATCACTTAGAATAATGATTTCATACTAGTGCTTTAAACCTAACATTTAATCTACAATCTTAATTTTTAGAACAATTTCAATATCTTAGGTGGTAAATTATTTCAGAAGCATATTACAAGAATGTGTCTCTGTACACATATGAGTCTATGATGATATGATAAGCCTTAGTGCTGTATTAGGCTGGGACAGAGTTAATTTTCTCCACGGTATGGCGCATCAGTTTGGATTTGTGCTGGAAACAGTGTTGGTAACACAGGGATGTTTTAGTGACCACTGAGCAGTGCTGAATCACACACAGAGCCAATGTCTTTTCTGGATATCAACCCACCACTAAGTAGGCTTTTGGTACACAAGGAGTTGGGAGGGGACACAGCCAGTATGGCAACCTGCTTTCCTGGAGATGGCTGAACACGTGCCCACCAAAGGGAAATGGTGAAAAAATTCACTGTTTTGATTTGCTTGTGTGCACAGCTTCTGCTTTACCTTTAAATGTCTTTATCTCAGCCCATGAGTTTTCTCAACTTTTACCATTCTGGTTCTCTATCCCATCCCATCACTGGGAGTGAGTGACCAGCTGAATGGTGCTTAGTTGTCAGTTGCAGTAAAACCTTATAAAGAGAAGCCTTCTAAAGAGAAATTATCTTAGATTCCTAGTTCAAATAACATGAAAAGAAAAAATTTGTGAAGGTCTTTAAAACATAGGTCTTACAGTGCTTCCATCCAGGAAAGAAAACTGAAAAAACCAAAATTAATCTTTACTAATGTTTTGCATGGCTGGATTCTGGTAGAGGAGAGGAGGTTGCAGGGGTGGCTGCAGCAAGAAACATCGAGAAGCTCTCTGCAGGCCTGACAGAGCAAACACCAGCTGGCTGAAGGCCAGAGTCATCGCTGACCAAGACCAAGCCCATTCAGCGATGGTCATAGCACCTCTGTGAATCACATTTAGGAGAAAAAAACCTGCAAGCAGCCACCAGAGAAGGGAGTGAGAAGATGTAAGGAACTCTGCAGACACCAAGATCAGTGAAGAAGGCCAGGTGAGGGTAGGGGGGAGGAGGTGTCCCAGGTGCTGGAGAGAAAGATGCCCCTGCAGCCCATGGAGAAATCCATGGTGGAGTGGGTGGAGACATATAGAAGACACTGTGACCCGCTTTGGAGTAAGGCTCTGCCAGCACTTGCAGCCCTCGGAGAGAGACAGAGACACAGAGATGAGAGAGATGTCAGGAGAGGAGGAGAGGAGGGAAGGGTGTACTGTGACTCCGTGAGGGACCAGGCTGGAGCAGCCTGGGCTTGAGAGAGAGACATTCTATGATTTGTGACTGCACCCCATAGAAGTGACCCACATCAAGGCAGCTGGTGAAGAGCTGAAGCCCCATGGGAAAGGACTCACCTTGGAGAAGCAATAAAAGTTTAAAATAAAATAATTATTTTAAAAAACAAACAAATCACAACGACAACAAAAAAGCTACACCAAAAAATCCTACACTACATCACAGATCTCAAGCGTGACAAACTGTAGCCTAATGAAGTTTACCTAGATAAAATTCACTTCTACATTAATATAACAAGTTTTAAAACACAACCTCATACAAATATTTGCACGGGATTGTTGTTTCAGTTAGTAGTCAGAATGCATTCTAGGAAAGCATTAGTGTTATACACCTTCTATAAAGACAGGGTGGAGAATAATTACATCACTGAGGTGCTGGATAATGGTTACTGAAAGAGACAAGAGGCACTCAAAACAGAAAGCAACCTCAACTTACAACGCACAAAAGTGAAATAGGCGCCTAAAGTTACTACTGCTTTCCTGAGTGTTGGTTTAAATAAGACTTTCCCTCGAAGCACTTTGCCACATCTCTTTAGAATCTAAGCCTTATTTTTTTCCTAAGGTATTGCACCATTTGTTGATTTAGAATGAAAACATAAAATAAAAACAAATAATTAATAACATAATTCAATCGAGTATTTTGAAAACACATTAAATATACTTAACGACAGAAAACTTGTGGCAGATTCCCAGCAGTTTCACAATCTTCTAAAGTAATTCTTGATTTGATATCTAAATGGCAAACAGCTTTATAACCAGACCCCAAGTAGTACATACAATAAAAGCAAGAGACATTATTGTGTCCTATTAATGAAAGAACCTACAGTAAATTACTGATAAAATAATTCTGATAATAAAAGATACTGTAGTTGTTGGCAGAGGCTGCTTTCAAGAGGTAGGCTTCCCACAAAATTAAAAAGTAGTTGAAAGAATTCCCACCATCTGACAAGCCAGATAACCCACCTTCTCTTTTCAGGTTTTTGTTAGTGTTTATATATTTTTGTTGTTGCTGATTCTTGTCTCTTCATAGGATATCTATGCTGGTGTGCACAACTGCATGGCAGAATACTGGGGTAGCAGATGGGTCCCCTGTGCCAGTGGCAGCATGCTCAGTTCAGGATCACACAGACCATAAGCCTTGGTATCACTTCCATCACTACAAATCTCGATTGTTTTGGTGAAAGATTAATGCAGCTTTAGTTAAATTTTTCTTCACTGGTCATGGTTAATTGGATCATACCAGGCACTGGGAAGTGAAAAACACTGAGATGTATGGTCAAAGTCTTCTTCTTCCAGAAATACAAAACACCGCATTTTGTTAGTTTTACATGGAGTCTATACCAGGTAGGAGAAATCATGAGGTTCCTGGTTAAATTTGTACAGCTGCTTCTTTTCATGACTGGTGCAAAACCAGTAAAACAATGCAGGAGACTTCTTTCTAGATCAATGAGCAAGGTCTCCTCTTATTTACATTAATGTACTCCAAACAGCTTTGCAATGGTGAATGTATTTCAAGAATAATTCTCATCTTCCACCTTTGAGATATGTAAGTAACAATGGAACATAAAAGCTTCCCAAATGTCTCACAAAGACAACTGATGATTGAATAATCCCCACATTATTTTTCTTGTGAATATTGTCCCAAACCACCATTTTGCTTTCTTCTAAAACTTTCCTCTATTTCAAATAGGAAATAGATTTACTGAACCAAAAGTAGAGCTTACTGCTTCTGTCTTTGTATAAATACCTGTATGATCAAAATACAGTATATTATTGGATTTTTAATTTTCTTTTGAAAAGACCAGGCTATGTTAAGCAGCCTTTAGCAAGCTGTCACAGATGAGACCAATAAGCACATCCTGACTTAACACACATCAGAGGTTGCCAAGGATACACTGTCAAGGGACTAGGGTCAGGAGTCAAACTGACCAATATTGAGTAAATTACATTGGTTCGAATGATTCCCCCTGAGCTAGTAATGATATGGCATGCACATAGTTTTGCTCTGCAGACTGATAAATACTGCATTTGAAGGCTAAACAAGGAACAAAGCATGGAAAAATGATTATAGACTGCCATAAACATTCATTCACATTATCTTGGAATAAAAAAACAAAAAAAACTATCATTGAAATGATCTCTATTCCTTTCCTGAAGAAGAGCAACAAAAGGTCTAAGGCTTTTCTCTTTAAAAAGCAAAACAAGCAATAACCTAAAATAACTGGAAAGGGCAACAAAGGCAAAAGGGACCAAATAATTTTTCATACCATGCAGCTTGTACAGACCTCTACTGATATGAAAGGTACTACAAAATGATTACTAAATAGACGTGTTCATGATATCTTGCAATAGATAGCACAATGAGCTTCCTTTTCATCCCTTCCCCCATACTTAAGAAGGATATTTTTTATAGTTGTGAGTCATCTGAAAGAATTAGTAAAATTTGGGTCCCATATTTAAAACTATGCTGCCTTTCTGAATGCTTTTGCCTTGAAGATGTCATCTAATAGCTGAATTCTACTAAAAAACTTATGAGAAATTCACTGTGCAGCAAATGAACTACACAGGCCTTCGGTTAACGTTTGAACTAACTTCAGGTGATGTCTTGGCAACTGAAAGCACAAGTGTAAGAAAGAATCTGACACTGAACAGCCAACATATCACACAGGATTTTTCTGATTTCTTTGAAGTCCAAAATCTGTAAGATCAGCAAAGTTTGAATTTACATTTAGAACGGAAGTTTTCCCAAATGTGACACATATCATAATTTCAATTCATATATGTTCATTGCTTGTATTGTATTGCTTCTCTTATAAATTCTTCTTAAGAATATCAAGTATGTATTTGGGAGAAGTATTTGACAATTTCATTTTTGGTATTTTCAGTCTATATTTTCCTTTCACAATCCTTATTTCCATCTTTTTTATGGTTCAGTTTGTATTTTTTTATTATTAGCTGAATATCTTTTTTTTACAAGGCCACATTTACTGTATTTTCTTCTTCAAGCTATTTCTTTTTCCTTAATGCATTTTCCCCTTCTTGACCCTTGCTACCGGTGAGCACAGACAGCAAATCTTTTCACCTTCTGTATGTGTCTCCATACTAACGGATTTAGTATCTTTCAAAACAAAGTACTTTGCACTCTGTCAACAATGTTTTAAAAACCACTCTTGTACCCCTCTGTGATGATTTTTGTCACCAGTGGTTATATAATATTTGCATATACATGCACATACCCCTGTTGTTACCAAACACTGCATACCATGTTGTGAACAGATTTCTCCATTAACCTCCTGTCAGAAAATAACATACCCTCTTTTTCTCACAAATGCAAATTGTTTCAGATCCTGTTTCTCTTTTTCTGTCTCTGCTTGGGTGCTGTGCTTTGAAGATAAACTTAACTGAAGAAATAAGGGAAAGCAGCTGCTGCTCACAATATTTATGCTGCTCATGCTCATCACTGTATAACAGGAATCATGAGCAGCCGGTGAAAAATTTACCGAATAGCTGACCACCTACCCATCCCTTTCTAATCCCATTGTACTAAACATGGGAGAGAAAAGGTGGAAGGTTTATCATTGACAAGCGAGTCCTGGCACATCCACTTTCCTCATGCTGGTGTGGTGGTGGTTTGTTTTTTTCCACAGTGAAGCCTAATATCAAACTGACTTGTCAAAAGAACTTCTATGGAGGAAGGAAAGAGTAGCAAGAGACAACTGAGTGGTGTGGGTGCAAGCCTATGTTTGCACAAGATTAGACAAGATAGAACTCTGTAGTCAAAGAACAGCAGAGAAGTTCCTACAGAGAGAGGCACTTAGAAATTGCCTAGAAGCTCCTCTTAGACACTAGCTACCATGTTGTCTTTGGCGTGGCCACCAGCAGAGCAGAGGAGGTAGTTTACAAAGTGTTGCAGTGAGGTGCTGTCTCTGCTGAGCAGAAGGTGTGCTGACTCCCAGACCTGATCTCTGACCTTTGACTACTTTTTGTAGCGGCAGAAAGCTATGAGGACTGCTTTTTGGCTGAGGTGAAAGCCCATGACATCAGTTCTTTTGCTTTGTTGGGCAGATTTCCAGAGCAGAGTTAAGGGCGGTTTTGTAAGAACAGACGAAAACAATTTAGCCCCCTTTCTAGGAAAACTCTTTGGATTTTGAGCAAGGGGAATTTTTCTACCTGCAATTAACAGAATTACAATGCAGAGTATATAATTAATAAAAAAATCAGTGTAGGAGAACTGCATGCAGAACTCAAGATTACAGAATCAAACTAAAAAATGCCAGATACATTTTCAACATTAAATCTTTCCATATTAATTTCTTTTTGATCTGTATATGAATCAAATTTGCTTTTCTTGTTCTAGTCATTATCAGGACTAAACCCAGGATTTATGTATTCAGAAATCTCTACTGTACAGCTCAATAAAAGGAGTAACTATTGCTCTGTATTTAAAGCAGATTTTAAAAGAATGTTTGACAATTACTTCAGCCTTGACAGAAGTTGTTCAGAAGATGACATGTTTAGGAGTTCAAAACTACGACAATGAAAGAAAGTAGGGAACAGGTATAACAGCCTACAGAAAAGCATGGCTGGGTGGTTGGCTCTTGGGGCTGGACAGATGGGAGTGGTTACCACTCCATTTTTCACATGTAAATCTGGCAATGCATTTCCTGAAACTAGAGAGTTTGGTTACCTTTGCTAACCCTTATTGGATAGGCTGGTATTTCTATGGCAGAGTGTTGTAAAGCCTTTCCCAAAATAATACAAGCGTAAATGCAAATAACCAAGGCACATTCAGTGTTGGGAATTTTGACAATATGAAGGGGCATACTAGTTTGTGTGTTGCAAAATACCTGTGCATTCAATTCCATAGGTAGGGAGATTAGGGAGGAATAAGTATTACTCCAAATACTACTAAATTCAGTGCTTCAGGAGGGCTAATGCAAAACTACGTACAAAAATGATCTATGGTTCCTCTTCTGCTGGACCAATTGTGCAACTGAGAAAGCACGTTGCGTAGAGAAGGGCACATTACATTGCTTCATGAACTGAGCCCAGACTAAGTACACTTGTTTTAGTCACATAAGCTCCACGTCCTACACTGATTACATTGTAATTTGACTGTTGATATCAATAGAGATTGTGACATATGAGTACGATACTAAACTTACTCCACAGCAAATAATGACTGAGATTATTACTAAATCACGGCTCCATTTATACAAAGAAGGCTAATTCTTTATAAAACATGATACCTAAAGTACAATTAGTTTATTCATGCTCTGGCAACAGGATATATTGTTCCAAGAACCACAGTAAGATCTTCGACATGAACTATTGCAAATAACTACCTCTATGCTTCCAAGCTTGCACCACTGTTTATTTGTATCACATGACTCGTCTGCCTGGATAACGATGCTAAGGTCTCATTTCTCAAAAAAAAGACAGGTGTAGTAGAAGAAAGACTGAAGAAACGATTGCAGAGTTACTCTATTCAGATGTCTTGAATTCAGTGAGAGCATTGCTGTGCTAGAGGCACAATCAAAAGTCAATTAAGTTAATTTGAAGGACTAACATGAGCAACTACCTGCAGTATCAAAAATTATATTGTACATTCATATGCTGTCTATCCAAATATTAATTTCTTATCATCTGCCACGTTCAAAAAGTATGAGTTGACCTGCACTTTTTCTGCTCATTTGCTATACAAGAATCTGAACACCAAATCAGTTTGACTTATTCAATACACACATAGCTCTATCCTTGATCAACTAGAATAACTAATCACCGTCTCATTTACAAAGTGAGTACAAAGCAAATGTGATCAAATCAAAATGGAAACCATTTGTGAGCCTATAGAGACTGCAAGAAGATCAAAGTGATAGACGTTTCTTGTCTTTCCAGTTTATGCTTTTGCAAAAATATCTAAAACCATATTCTCATTTTGCCCAATTTAAAAACAAAAAAAAATAAACAACAAACGCTTAAACAAAAAGGCCTGCAAAAGAACTGTACAAGGAACTAAAGTATTCATACAACTGTTTTATCATTATTCTTTTAATGTTGTTCTTGTTGGAATTTTATACAAAGTCTGAAAGATTTTACTTTACAAATTTGATCCTTTCAACAGACTAAGTCAATATTACCTAATAAAAGACAACATTTTCATACTAGAGGAGCCATTCTACGTGTCACATCCTGCCAGGGAGGCAAACCAGGGAGATTCAGACCTGTCTGTCCTATGCCAGCAGATAGGTACATGCAGAGTTAACCTTTGCTGCCTGCTCCAAGGGCCAGGTTAACCCTCTCTTCACTAGTATCTTTTAACAATCACACTGGCGAGATTAGCTTCTGCAATACTCCACGCAGTTCTCAGGAATAACAATTACCTAGGAGGTTCAAGCAAAGCACAACTTTACTTGAAAGCCAGTAGAATTATAAAGCTTGCAAACAAAACCACACTACACTATATATTTTGAGCAATGGATTACAACTAGTAGAATTTAGCAAAACTGGAAATGCTGTTACTATTGTATGTCGAGAATAAGGTTAGAAGTTGAGTTGAGAAAGAGAGTAATAGAGAAAAAAAAGAAGATATCACCACGCAGGGATCCAGCATAGCTCATCATAAAGTTGCAGTCCTTGGATGGTGGGCATGTGCCAGATGTCTCGAATCTGTCATGCTCCCTGACCCCACTCTTCAGAGAGGCCTAGCATATTTTAGCACAGACTCAGTATTGAATTGCAGAGTGTTCTGGAAATAAGTCAGTGGGGAGTGGAGGTTCCAAGTGGTCATTTGAGCCCCCCAACTAGGCTGATGAAACAGTGACCTTGTTCAGTGGCATCACACTGGATTTTAGGAAGAAGGCATTCTACCTCCACAGGGCCCTGCTTGCCTGTCACAGCTCCTTATCAGGTAAGGACAGGATCCTGGTTATCAGGGTAGCTACTGAATGAGGGGCTGTCCTTGCAAGGACAGTATCCAGATGGTTTATCAAATGAAGGAGCATAACGTCCAGTTTGTCAGAGTGGCTGCTTTCAGATCAAGAGTCTACAGGACCTTCCAACCTTGGGAGGACTGATGCCTCGCAGATGCTTGCAGGATCAAGCCCCTTGTGAGGTGCAACACAGTCCACAAAACTTTATCCTGCCTCTGCAGGTTCTGTTAACGTGCAAGACAGACTGTTTGAGACAAACCACTCATCCCAGTTCCCACAAAATGGTATTTGGAACAATACACTAGGTAGCTACGTTAGTTGTTTAAAAGCCCAATTAAAACAAAATCATTCACTGTAAGGGAGAATTACATGTTTAACAGCATCCTACTGTATTACCAAATCCGGCAGAATCTTCTAAAATCTCCCAATTTAAGGCTTCATTAACTTATGCAATAACTTGCATGGTGAATTCACAATGCTGTAGTTAAAGGTCAACAGGCATTTAGCATAAATGTTTAAAAACATTCTATAGGAAGCACCACTCTCCATTATATAGCAACAGCTAACTTGGGTGTTGTACTTGAAGTAGAGATTCAAACTAAATTTTGTATAAGAAATTTCTGTCTGAAGGGATGCACGCTTAGATTTCTAATTTTACGAGTAGATTGATGGGTTTAAGTTAAAATTAATTAAAATTGGTCTTTTAAGAGAGACAGCAGGCACATTTTCTTCAGAGTGACAGAATCACAAAGCAATACAGACTTTTTAAAATGCTGGCCATTTTACCCTTTGTAACGAAATGTCATATTTTGTGACATTGGCTAGGTGGAATAAAAATGGGGCAGAAGGCTTTGCAAGAAAAAAAAATCTAGAGAGAAAAGAAATAGCAAAGGAAAATGGAGCAGCAAGATGCTGTGGATACGTGAAGGGCAGGCTGAATGAAGAAACCTGGATTCATGTTTCTCATTTGTCTCTTTGCTTTTTAGCATTGCTCTGGCAATGAAGGAGAAGTAAAGGCAATTTAGCTGGCCGATATGCTTTGGTTCTAAGAATAATCCAGAGAGGAACAGGATAGACACTACCTCAGTGATTAGTGAGGCAACCATGACAACTATTTTGGGTGTTCAGAATAACATTGCTTTACTATAGATACATTAACTTGATAAAAAAAAAATAATAAATAATAGTCTCTCTTAAATGCCACTTTTTGAGACTCCTTCAGGGATGTTGTGTCCAGACTGGATTTCCCAGTTTATTAAAGGCACTGTCACACTGGAGTAAGCCCAGTGGAGAGTCACCAAGGAATTCAGCAGGTCAGAGCACAAGATATACATGGGAAGCTGAAGAATATGGGCTTGAGGAGAAGGTCAGGGGAAACCTTATGGCTGTCTATTCTCAGATGGGAGGTCCCAAAGAAGATATAGTCAGACCTTTCTCAGAAGTGCATGATGAGAGGACGTGAGAAAACAGGCACAACACTGAGCATGGGGAGTTTTTCTCACCATGAAGGTGGGTGACACTGCCACAGGTATCAAGAGGAAATTTGACATTTCTGTTCTCACAGGTGCTCAGAACTATCCTGGACATGGCCCTGAACAACCTGTCACAACTGAACCTGCTCTGAGGAGGAGGCAGGACTGGGGTGGCATTGGGAGGTCCAAGCTAAATTCTGTGACTATAACAATTCCACTGAAGGCAAAATGAATTTATTTTCACTTATTGTTTCACCCTTTATGGTATTTTTTTTAAATGCATCAACTTTAATGTATTGATTTTTCAACATTATAATAATAATTTTAATTTCCTTCTCCTCTCCCCATCCTGGAAAATGCAAAAGTAAATAAAAAGTCCCCATTCAGAGTGCACACCCCTCAGAGTGGACATACACATGAAAAAAATATATATAATCTATATTATATATAAATATATACTGTCTTTGTCTATATTTTATATGTATATACTGCCTTTGAGCATTTTGGACAGTAATGCTGATCTGTGGAAAGTGCATTTGTTTCTTACTTTTAAATACTGCTAAGCATATAAATTACAATGTACACCCTGACGAGGACAACAAAGGCACTGTTCAACCAAGGTCTCTAATCCAAATATTTTTCTCCTGGAATCAAGATTGAATAATCAAAGAATTTTAATTAAGTTCTGTATATTCACATAACTCATCTACAAAATAATATTCAATATTGAGAAAAGTGAGAGAGCTAGACTTAGTAATAAAATATTTTCCTGTTTATTGTCAAAGCAAACCATCAGTGATCCTGAATAAGCCTCTTTAAAATTAAGAGGAGTTGAACTCACATTTGTGAGATTCTAACAGAAAAAAAAAAATTTAGTTATTTCTTACTTATGAAGACAAGAAAATTTTATAAAAAATAAATTAATCTGGTTTTTAAAATTCCCATTAAAAATTGGTGAAAGGTCAATCCATTCCAATAAAATGCTTAAATTTAATCAAGTCAGGACTTCTGGAAAGAAGTATTTTAGCCAACAGGTTTAGTGATATCTAGAATGCAACCCATTTACGTGTTGTTATATAGGATTAGTTTATATATATATATCTTCATATTTTAACACTGCTATATGCTTGCAACAGATTTTATACTTAGCACTTGAACTCTTGATAGAGGTACTCCCTTCAGCCACTCAGAATTCTGCAGTGTACAGTTACTTGGGGAGACACCAGTAATGCCACAGCATCCAGTGTGGAGGTGCCCAAAGCAAGAGTCACGCACGCTGGAGGAAAGGAATTGCTATCTTGTCTCAATAGACAGGCTCTTCTCAATCTCTAATGCGTCACATTGGGCCATTAAGGAAGCCCTCTTCTCAAATACAATCCACTGGATTGAAAAATCAGGACACTAGTGAATGTCCTAGTGATGAGACTGTTTTTTAATGAGTAAAAAAAAACTCTGCAAATTTTGGGGCTAGAGTAAAGGAATTACATTCAAATATAGAAAGAATTAAAGCCATTTTGGGTGTACAAGAAAGTCACATTTATTCTCTAGATGTGGAAATCTTAAGTTCTTCATTCTTTTATGAGCACAGCCTGTGGAAGTGCTGGAATGTAATGAGGGATGGCGACACATTAGGACACCGACAATGTTTCAGTTTGGTAGCGCATTCTTGACTGCCTCCCATTATTGTGCTTTGGTTTGCATTGTGCGGTGGTTAAACAAACACATGGATGGATTCTTTTCTGATGCAACTCAAGTACACTATATTTAGTGCTCTCCAGCTGCTACTGTGAATTCAGTCCACATGATAAGATTAGAGTTAATCGAAAATTAACTCATCAAAATAGGTATGAATATTGGGCCTCCAGTGACAGGTTCCTCCTTCTACACAAAGATCCACTTCATTTCGCACTGATAGCTGAGCAGACAGCTTTGAAGACTTGGAAACTATTGCAAATTTCTTCCCCTGCCCTTGCTTTTGATGTTGTGTAGACCAAACTGCCTTTCTCCAAATATATCATCCTCAAGCCCTCATATGACATCTCTGCCTATAACAACCATTCCCCTTTTTCTAAAAAAATATTTAGGTTCCTACCTTTTTTCTTATCTCAAAGATCAACTGAATATGTCACTTAAAGGAGATGTATCACTGAAAGTAATTCAGTAGGTCTCCAAAATTGGACACTCCTGTTCCAGGCAGTGATTATTCTCCAGAGAATTTTTGTGAAGGAAGAAATGGAGAAAGTTACTCCCAGGTGTAGAAAGTAGTATCTTCTTTACCATGGGTTATCCATAGTCTCCCATAAATTGCTCTGGTAATGAAATATAATAGTTTGTTTGGAACAAGGAGGGCTAGAACATCTGTGATGTTCAGGATGAAATTTTATGTGTTAAAACCAAACTCAGTAAACATTGCTAATGTTGATAACCACACAGCAGGGTGCGCCAAAAACACCCCCACACCATTTTGTCACACATACTTATAGTAATTCCACAAAACAACCTAGCACAGACCAGTTCTGATTCCAAACTGCATCACTATGGCTTGGAATTAATACATCTTTCTAGGAAAGCACTTAAGCAGATTCTCATGGCTGACTTAGATTAATGAGACTTAATTACATGCATAATATATATGTTTTAATGCTTTCCAAAAGAAGGTTCCATATCAAAATGATGGCATTTTAGTCCCTTATTCTTCTTATAATGTTCATGACTCACAGTGCGCAACATGTATATTTTTCTTAAACAGCTCTTTGATTTTGTTTAAAACAGTTAACATTTAAAGATTATCTTTTATTAGTCCTGAGTATTTTTATATGTTATGACTGATCTCCATAAGCCTATTGTTTATTTTCTCTTAAACCCATAAATGTCTTTTTTTCAGGGCTTCAGCAGAAACGAAATTATGGAGATGCCCAGAAAAACCAAAAAAACAAACCAGCACATAAGATTTCATTTAGAAAAAAAATACAGCCAACAATACATTCTGAATTAAAAAACATGAAACTCAGAAAAAAACACCTACCTTGATTTAGTATTTCATCACTTATTAGTGATCTTGGGTAGAGTCATTTGCTAGAATATGAGGGCCCGCATAAAACACTTAAGGAAGTATCTACAGGCTATAAGAGTAATTTCAACTGGAGAGCTTCATGGGAACTTGTTCTTTGCACAGTTGAAAACAATCTCTTCACATTACTTCAGAAGAGATATTTCTTGATAATTGAAAAAAAATTCTGGCAAGAAAAAGAAGAACTAAAATATATCATGTTTAAAATATATCATGTTTAAACTACTTCCTATTGGTTCCTAGATAACAACCTTGGGCTGGGGGATTTTTCAGGTATCATTTGCTTTTTATATACACACCCACATTTGGTTGCTAAACTGAAAGGAAGCTTTGTAATTTCCATGTAACATCTGCGCTTTTTCACTTCACAGTTAGGTAAGCTATTAATTTCTTGAGTAAAGGAGATATTACAGTGGCTTGGCAGAGAGATGTCTTAGCAGCAGGCAAAAAACAAATACTTGCCTAAAAAAGTGTCAAAATGCGGATGTGCCTCCAATAATTTAAAAAATAGAAGGTGATAAGTTGAAAATGTCAGGTAATTGGCAGACAGATAGAAAGTTAAACTGTGTCCTTAGTGAAGAAAATTAACCAGCAGCTGCCAGCAGAGGCCCCAAGGTCATCTGAATGTCAGAACCAAGTAAGGGCCAATCATTCAGAAGGGGTTCACTGCTGATATTTGCCCTCCCTGGTCATTTTCAGATCTCCCAGGAACTGCCCTGAACTACTGCCAACATGTGTTCATTTCTAAAAATTACACAGATTGTGATTTATTACCCATCACGCTACAAAAATCCATTGTGAATTAAATCAGCCCTTTGTTTAAATTGCTACTCTGCAATACGTATCATATCATCATAAATGACATTGAAGTTATAATCTACAGTAGTCTGCTTCAGCTACTGATAAGGCTCCACCAAGGGACGATCAATACTTACTATTCATTTTTGAAATTATCTTCACATTGATCCCTGAACAAGCGCCAGCAACACAGAGGCACAGTGGCTTTAATACAATAATTATATAAAGGTTTACAGGCTCATCCTCCCAGCCAATAAAAGCTGTCAGCTGGCAGGGACAGTTACAATCCCATAATCCATCAAAATGCTGTTCTCTGACCTATGGGCTTCTGGGCTTTCAGTAGACCTCGATAAACATGCTTATAGAGGAGAGAATAGCAACAAACACTAGCAAGCAAAAGCATCAGATTCATATTACCGATTACAAAAAAATATCTCTTATAGCACATCACCCCTTTTATCAGAGCAACAAAGAGGTGCATTTTTATTGTAATTCACAAAAGAGTAAGTGACTGGATGAGAACGTATATTCTCGCACAAATCAGGTCTGTTCCTTTCAGCAGGTGACTTTGGATCAAATTATAAACTGTAATGAAGTAAGCTCATGGAACTAGTATCAGATATAGCTAATTTAAAGAGGAGCTGCTAAGCACTCTATACACAGAAAAGCAAGACTACTAAAAGTCTGAAAGTAAAACACTGAGAGCCTAAGAATAAAAGGAAGCTACCATGCAGGGGCAAATGAAAATCCGGATTAAGTAGATTGTGAAAGACTCCATAGCATTCAGCCAAGATGCCAAGCTTTTTTTTTTTGCTTTTTGCTTTTTTCTTTTTTTTTTTTGGTATGTGTGAATTTGTAGTTTCACACAGATGGGGCTAAACAAATCAGTTTATTTATTAGTTGAGCTACACGAGTTCAAATTTTGCATATCAATTGAAGCTTTATAAAAGAAGGGAGCATTTATTTTGTAAGGAAAGCATTTGGTGAAACTGTAAAGATTTATTCTAGCTAGGTCCTTTTTGATGATTCCAGAATAAAGATAAAGTAACATGGATTTGAGGCAGAAGGTTTAAGGAAAAGGCGGCAGAGAAGAAAATTTAAGATATGGAACAAACATACAAACAAACAAATAAAAAAGAGAAGGAGCAAAGAACAGGAACTGGTACAATTCTAGAATACTTAATGATGTATAATGTCAACACTGCTTCTGGTATTATTGTCTGCCACATCAGTTATACTCCTCCTTCACTGATCTCATTGTCAGTTTCCCAGTATTATCATATACACAAGAAGCACAGAACCTGACTGGGATTAGTAGGCACAATTTGCGTTTCAAGTTCATTCTTTAAACATCTTATTTGTCTTACAAGAACACTAGTTATCAGCTCTGTCTGTTTTTTCACCATGCAAAATTATATTAGAAAAAGAAAAAAGCAAAACCAAAACCCAACCAAAACCAAGCATTTCCATGATACAATTTTAACATTTGGTATGAGGAAAAGAAAAATTGAATTTTCAGTTTTCACAGTATTATGTAGATTCCCTTTAAGGAAGAGGTGTGTTTTCTAGAGACCGTTTCCTGGTTACTTTTGCAGTTTGGGAAGTTTGTTTTCAACCAATATGGAAGACAACCCGATATGTTATGATTTGACTTAACTCCAATGTTTAAGTGCAACAGGTGATATTTAGTAGCCAAAAACCCTACCTGTGAATTACCTTTCAAAGCTACAGAGCAGACATTAAATATTTATAATGTCAAAATTCACAGAGGCATAAATCTGATGCAAATTGCAGGTAGGTATAAGAAGGAACACAGCAGCATTTTAAATTTCTTAGACCTTAATATTTGTAGTAGAGTATTTGATAAAGCAAAATTCTTTCTGGATAAAAGAAAGTTATCTTTCTTTCTGCTTTGATTTTTGTGATCAGTGGTAAAAGGGTTTTATTTTTTTCCCTACCTACAGAAATTGTTCTTCCTTAGTGTGAAATACAATTTAAGTCATGGCATTCCTCCTTTGAAGTACTACTTTCTTCTAATTGTTTCAAAGACTAATATATGTGTATGTTTAAATTGTACGAAAATGCTTTCTCTACTGATAGTGGTAAAAGATGGAACAGCTGCCACCCATTAACATGCAACAGTAACCAAAGTAATGTTGTACAATAAAAACAGATCTCTTCACAATAAAAAAGTGTTCAGTGCCCCGTGTGGGGTCAAGTATGTTTCCCTGATTCTCTAACAACTTTCATATACACAAACTTTGATGGCCTATTGATGATTACTAATTTTCCTCTCTGTTCTTTTAGAGACGCAGAGGAAAAGTCTTTTCCTGTGTGATTGTGGCAAGTGCATCAGCTTGCTCTTATAAGCAGGAAGCATCTTGTGTCTTTAAAAATGTTCCTATACAGAATAACGACTCTAAAATACCAAGCTAATTGTTACCCAAATGACTACAGCAATATTCATAGTCTTAACTGTCGACTTAAGTTTAGGTCTTAAAGTTAATATGGGTTAAATCTTGCACAGGATTGCCTATTACTTCCAAGTTATTCCCCCCAAAAAATGTTTGTGATCTCACATTAGTCATACACCTCCGGTGACACCTGGATCACCCAGTTCCTTTCAGTGAGTTTGTACAGGTAAGACTGATTAGCACTCTAATTGAGAATTAATAAACACTCCAGTTAATGACAGTTATAGAATTCCCATTGCCCCTTATTGATTGCAGAGGCTTAGCAAGCTGGCGGTACACCATAAAAAAACCCACCTTACCTACATAAAAGCATCTCCTTCCCAAGCATCACACATTTTGAAAAATAACATACAAAATATGAAGAAAATTCAGAGAAAACTACTGCACTAATATTACTTAATTCCAAGTCATATGTAACTTTGGTCCCAGGCTTGGACTTCCACTCTGATCAACAACCTGTTCCCATTTCAGTAGCAACTCTACACGTATGCAGGCGTCAAAGACCTATATTAAGTCAACACTCCATCTCCCTGCCTATGCAGGATTCTTTCCCACAGCGCATGTAGGCAATAACAAGCTTAAAGAAGGACAAATTATAAAATCAACCCACCATAATTTGGGATTTGTCATCCAGTTATGCGAAAAGACTGGGGTAATTTTCCAACATCAAGATGGTCTCATACAGTGTACCGTCGACAGCTAGTATTGTAATGATAATGAAGCTATCTCTGTAGAACTGACACAGATGCATAAAGTGGTTTTTGAATCTGATATTAGCAACAGACACTCAAAACAAAACTGAAATATTCTTATACATTCAAAGGATTAATATAAATAGTTCTTTAGGAATACAAATGCTTGAAGCTTCAACTCCAGTAGCGATGTTTAAAATGAGACAGTAAAACTTTGCTTTTTGCTAAAGCTTCTTCAGACAAAAAGAGTTTGCATGAAATTCGAGAATCCAAAAGCAACTGGTTTGGACATTTGAGGTTATAGCATGATGGCACCATACTGGTATTTTGAACTATTACATCTGAATATGGTGTAAAAAATCTGTATTGTTTGTGAAAGAAAGAGAAACACAAAAAAGGGTCAGCTGAAAAAAGTCAGTCAAGCTAGATATATTGGAGCAAATACACCTTTGATTTAATCCTATCAAGGCTCTTTGAATATTTGGAATTTGCAACAAATATTACGAGATTAATCGCTAGCTTAATTGACCTTTCAAGTACCATTGACCCATATCAACGAAAATAATAATATAAACATAATTTTGACTTAGCTTTGGCATGCTAAATAGGATAACATCAGCTCATGCTTCAGGGTACTATTTCTAAAACAAATGCACTTTTTTTCCCCCCTAATTATTAGTGGAGCTAATGGATAAATTCATTGATGAATAAATAATTGTAGCACAACATTATGATTGTCAAGTTACAGATCCTATGTGACCTGCATTCACATTGCCATATAGAATTATGAGTCTCTTTTGACAACTTGATATAATTTCCTAAAACCAATAATCAAAATTTATATTTAGTGCAAAAAAGACAAGACAGACAATTACTTCAGCATTATCAGAGCCATCATAGCGGGTAGATGTGGAATCTACAAGTTCAAGAGAAAAGAGAACAGTCTAGAGAGACTTTTTAGCATAAAGAAGAGGGAACTGTCAAAGCCTTAACATTAAACCAACACACGAGGAAGAGAAAAAGGTAAAGATCTGCACAGGAGAAAGAATTATTCTGTCAGAGATAGCAGAATGATCAAGAAAAATAAATTAGGTCCTCCATAATGTAGATAAACAGGTGTGGCTTTTGTAAAGGGAATACACTGCCATCTGTTAAGTGAAAGCCATGTTTTAATGGTTTGCAGCAAGAGTTTAAGTAAAAGTAATTTAGTTAGTAGAGTAGAGTTAGTAGCAGAGTTTAATTTGCTTATAGAAGGACAAGAAGACAAAGTTGCATCATTAGAAGCAGATAATTAGGAAAAAGGCAAGAAACAATTGAGATTATAAATATGATTTAGAAATGCTAACAAACACTGGCCGTGTTTTTTGGTTTTAATTGACAATCAAAAAAGAGGAGAATACTGCACTGAGAAGAGAAGTTTCATGATTGTTGGAAGAGCAGACCACAAGGACATTAAAGTGCAATGATCATGCACAAAAAGGAAAATTGTGTTCGTCTTTGTACCACTGATTTCATGAGGAAGGGGAAAAGAGATGACAGAAAAAAAGAAATCAAGGGTAGGGTGTGGATGATGACTTCAGATGTTAAGCTCCAGTCTTCAATCAAAACAGCAGTTGTAAGCTAGAAAGACAAAATATAGAGACCTGAGGCGGGAGCAATAATAAATAAACACCTATGCAAGCACAGTGATAATTTTAGAGTGATCCAAAGCTGAAGACTGGAAAATAGATCACAGAAACCCATCCTGAAATTATGGTGCTGTACATGGGATCCCATTGTTCCCTCTGAAGAATCAGAGCAGGACCTCAGTTGTAAGGCATTACAGACTGGCTGCACGAAAGCTCGTCCTGCTTGCAAGCAGGTATCCTTCTTACTCAGTTTGGGCTTCCACTTTAAATTACCATCATACCCTAAAACAGTCATTAGATCTACTATAGCTATTTACTATTCTGCAAAGCAGGTTTAAAACCACAAAAACTCAGTGTCCATTCAGAAGCATGTGCTCTCTATCTTCTAGGAGGAATTTAATTTTCTAAAAAAGGCTGCAGAGATATGAAGAAGGTTTAGTTAAATAAAATCTGTACATCTGACACTGAATTAGGCACTTTGTGAACATATTCACCACTGAAAGACTCCTCAGAAGAGCATCCTAAAAAGTAAGTTGCCTAAAGGCTACACCCACATAAACTCCTGCAGCACCGTTCAGAATTTTTGCCCTGGGGACAGTTTGTATAAATTTAAAAAATCCTTTTTCCTGGATTTGAACCAAGTACCATTCCTTGGGTGCCTGTTGTTGCAAAACTATATCCAAGATATTCTGTCCATGAACGTCAACCACAAACACCTTTTTATTGCCATTTATACATACACTTTCCTATACACAGTGCTGACAATTGATTCAATATACAGTTCTATGTTATGCATCTAAGAAACAAAACCACTGCTCTTTTCCACCATCTACAGCATACAGGGTGGCATACCTACACAAAACACTTATGTGATCTCCAAACTTCTTGCTCTAAAACAAGACTGCTTTAGAGGTAGGTAACATGATGTTGCCCAAATCTAATGAAAATATCACACCAGATCGAATGCTAAAATACTAAGCTAATACATTAACCATACATACAGCAGAATGATATTCAAGTAATTCGGTGTGTTGCTAAAGGAAACAGTCTTTCAGTATCCAGTATTACTACGAATAGGATGCAGAATCAGGAAAATGCTCGTTTGGAACTATTACTTGCTAAACTAATTGAACAGTTGTTAAAAAAAAAAGGAATACATTTACTGAGTACTTCATAACTTAACAGCTTCCCATTTCCTACTGTTATCTGAATAGAAATTCATTCTCTACAGTGTCCAAAGAGCTATGATTTTTTTCTTTGTAAAGGACTAGTTTAAACAAAAATGGGGGTATTTTTAAATGTAATATTATACAGAATATTTTAGTAACAGTTGCATCTTCTGACCAATGTGACATAAATGGTAGGTAATTGTCAAAAAGTTGTATACCACTATTAGAAGGAAACTAGTTGCACCTTCTCCTGCTGTAACATGGTTTACAAGATTTAAAATACTTGAAAAGAGCCAGGGCTTTGTGGATAGGATGTTTGGCTATGAAGTAATAATGAAATGACAGTGTAAAACACTGTTGTATACTCTTGCCATGATCACCAATCCGAGAGATTATTTTCTTTGTCTATTTTATTCGCAGTTAATTCTAGGGTATCCATACATTCATTTCAAATGATTTTTTTATTATGTTTTAAGTTGACATTTCTTCAATATCTATGACAAAAGTAAGATATCAGTTGCAGAGCTGATTATGGAAAATTTGAAAAAAAACCCCTTGTATTCACTCCTTCTGTTTTGATGTTTGTAAAATCTTTGGAGGCCAAAAGTTGGTTCTATAAAATTTATAGTTTAAACATTTTCCCCAAACAGTTGGAAGAATGTATTGTTCATGATGGGAGCAATCGGGGCACATGACTGACATGTGGAATTGAAGAAAAAAAAAGCTAATAAAGAAGCACACAAAGTACAGAATGCATTTTCTTGTATAGGAGCTTTGTCCTTTACAAGATTCAATAGCATTCAGTACAGCATCAGCATCATGTCAACTACCCTTCACGTTCATGGAAGTACCTATACAATCTTGATATGTCCACTTAGACCACCTGGAAGATACTAAGCAAAAATATAGATTGCCCAAATTGTTAAGGAATGAAAATCGTTGAAGAATTATTGTAACTAGATGAACTGAAAATTACTAATAAGTAATTGTTATTTTTGCTTAGGTGAAATGTGTCTATAATATATAAAAGTCATTTTAAAATTATTATATTACATAGTTTTTATACATTTTAAGTGCAATGCAGATATACGGAGTTTATTTTCCCAATTAGGATGCAGGCAATATGAACAGAAATTATTTGGACAGAACTTTAGCAGTTACAATAACACACATCAGGGCAAACCCATCCATTGCAAATCTCTGGATTTTAAATTTCAAACAACAGAGGGCTCCTTCACAGAAACTGCATTACTGAATGCAAACGGAAATCTCTCACTAATTTGTTGTCTCAACAAATGTAGAAGCATCTCAGCACATGCTTCTAGGTCATTATAACGTTTGATAATATCTCCTATAAACGTTAAATGACAGTCACGTAAGGACATATATGAAATACTAAAGATACTCTAGAAACTTTCTTTCGTATTTTTATTTAATTGCTTTCGACTTATAACAATAGAAAAGTACTGGGCTGTGGAAGAACAGCACTTGCCCGAACAACAGACGATGTATCTATTATCTCACTTCCATGAAGGTCATCGACCTATGACAGTTGGAGTAGCAGAAACATTAGAAATCATGTGCAATTTAATCTTTACACAAATAAAGGAAAAGTATCACAATGCCTGAATAATGAAGAGTCTCTCAGAGAAAAAGAAAAGTCTGTCCCTGAGGATATTCTTCATTTTCTTTCCTGAACTGTTCCAATGCGTTCACACTATGAGATTCACTCACTGTGCTGACACACGTATTAATAGTATTTTGGCTGGAAGAGTGTAGATGTTCTAAAGTGATTGCAAAGTGCAGCTGTGACTCAGTTCTCCTTTCATTCATTCATTACTTCTCCATGTCAATTCTGGGAGACTATTGTTCACCGAGAAACTGTCATCAGGATTGAAATTAACTGTTTTTCTCCTACTTCAGGCAGGAGTGTTTTTATGTTCCCTGCCTTCCAGAACATACTACCTTATCTTTTACAAGGTCGATGATGAAAATATTATATCAGTTCCATTTGACAATAAGCAAACGTCAAGAATAATATGGAGAAGTGTACACAACAAAAGAGAATAACCTACAAAAGCATTTTCATGTTATCAGTCTATGTTCCTCCTCCAATAGTTTAGAAATCAGGCAAGCCAAAATAAAACACTTCCTATTGCAATTCCCAGTAAACTAATAGCTAATGATGGATAACAATACAAGTTTATTTTCTATTCTCTGAAAATTGAACCTCTATGTCTTCAAGAAGGGAATGGGAAAAAATAATTAAGAGTCAGAAGAGGTCAGCTGTTTCATCTTGCTGTTATTTAACAGAAGATGAAAATGAAAGGTATAAAAATTAATTTTAACAGAAAAATGCTGTTGTTGACCAGCTGCAAATTCCTTGAATTCTCCATTGGTTGATCTTTAACAATATTATTAGATGAAGACTATGAAGATTTTTATTTTTTTTTACAATATGAAGTTGCAGTTTTTGGAAAATTCTAAGACCAACCTTCCTTCACAATCAGTATTTTATTTTTCACTGGATCTTACTCTCACTGCATGTAATTTAAGCTCACCTCCAGCTCCAAAACTGGAAGCCAAACTATGTTTACATTTTAGATTTTTTCTTTAGTATCATACCAAAAAAAAGATGTAACATCATATGGAGCTCCATTTAAATATAAAAAACTGTCCCTTGGAAGAAGAAAAAGATTTCAAACTATTTTTTGTACCTAGAATGGTGACAAGATCTTCAAATTTAGAGATTGATTACGCTAACGAAACAAAAAGGAGATATTTACATTTAACTTCAACATTAAAACAACAACAAAAATTCATAAGATGGTTTGGGTTGGAAGAGACCTTAAAGCTTATCTAGATCCTACCTTCTGCCCCTCTATGGGCAGGGACACCATCCCCTAGATCAGGCTGCCCAAAACCCCATCCAGTTTGGCCTTGAACATTGCCCAGGAGAGGGCATCATCCATAGGTTCCCTAGGCAACTTGTTCCAGCACCTCACCCGCTTCACAGAGAAGAATTTCTTCCTAGTATCTGATCCAAAGCTACCCTCTTTTAACTCAAACCTATTACCCATTGTCCTATCACTACATACCCTGATCAGCTTTCCTGTAGGCCCCCTTTAGGTACTAGAAGGCTGCTGTAATGTCTCCCTGAACCCTTCTCCAGGCTGAAGAAGCCCAACTCTTCAAGATTCTCTTCATAGGAGAGGCACTCCAGCCCTCTGATCGTCACAATCTATGATTCTATGAATATCAAATAAATCAAAGCAAAACACTTAACACAACCAAAGCAAACGGTCCAATTTCTGTTGACAGTTGATTCACTATTTTCCAGTGGAATAATATTGTTTCTGAAAAACATAAGCCTAACAAAAATTTTACATTTATTTAAGAAAATTATTATTTTTCAAAATATTAATAGAAAAGATACATCTCCTTTCATAAAAATTTATACTTTGACATTTGAGACAGTTGGGTGTGATATTCTGCTAACACAATCTATTCCGTTGTTGTTCTACAACCTGAAGGCCTGGTGAACAACTGCCATTTTATTAATCTAAATGCAAGTATACTGCTTTTCAACTGGGAGAAGGAGATAGAGAATTTTTTCTCATCACTGTGGAATTAAATTTTGATATAGAGAGGAAAAGAGGAAATGTGACAATTCATTTACAAATTATAATGGTGCTTAGAAAGGTTCTAGGCTTAGCCTAAAGTATTCCTTGGAGATGTCTTTCAGTGAGAGCAGCACCTCACTACCTAAAATAGATACATCCTTTAGTACAGCTGTATTTCTCCATCAGGGAATTAATTATATTGAACTTACTTGTTTGGCTAATTGTAATGATACAACCAGAGCATGAAAGAATGGCATTTAAAAAAAATAAATTAAAGCTTCATTTGTTATTGAAAGACAACAAAACTTAAAAACATTTCATTTGTTTCCAGATAAAATACTTTGCAAGAAACTATGATTGTCACTGTATAGGTCCAGAGATGGCTTAAGGACAGAGCTCAGAGAATTTATTCCCCTGATCAAAGACTCCTGTGGATGTTCAGCTATAACACATGGAGCCCATGGACATGTTCATATTCTGCTCAAGTAGGTGGAGGTAGCTGCAGACATGCTTTGCCCTTTCTGCTTGGTTTGCCAACAGGAAGCAACACCACAGAAGGTGCTTTTCTTGAATCTTTATGCTGCAAACAAGCCAGTACAACTAATCAGGGCACAAGGACAATGCTTTAAAAAACCTTCACCCAACAAGTTTCAATTACATCTCCAGCCTTGGAATTTCTGTGGGAAGAAAGAAAATGTTTGTATTAACTGCACAGTTTAATTTTCACATGCAACATGTTTAGTGTCTAAAGAAAGAAGAGGACTGTTATTTCTACTGCAAACAACATAACTGTATAGCCAAAGATCCTAATCTCTTTAGCTTTTCTTCGGAAGAAAGGGTGCACATATCAGTTTTCGCAACAACTCTACTGTAAGGAACATAGCTAGATCATGTAAACTAACATAGAAGATAAAACTTGGATGAATTCAAATAGGCATAGCCCAAAACTTAGAGAACTAAGCATACAAAATTTCATTTGATAACATGAATTTTGATTTTAATTATGTATTATTATGGAGATAAGTACAATGAAACAGTAATCTTCACAGTGCATTATTCTACATTCTTAAAGAAATTATTTCTGCCTTAATTTCCTGTAAGAAAAAATGTATTACGGATAAGGGCAGAACACAAGTGATACTCTGACTCATTCAGCAACACAGTAGGCAGTGATGTGCTTGCCATTCTTAATAGAAATATCAAGAAAATAAGAGTCAAGCATGCTCTAAATCTATAACTATGCATGTTGCCTCATTGCATTTGCTGCATGACCTTGTCTCTCCTTGACACATCTAAACACTCAAATCAATGATGATAGACATCAGGGCCTTGCAGAATTCTCCTGGGATCAAACATTTTATGTAATATTTTTGATTACCTAATTACAACTTAATCCTGTATAAAAAAGCATTTAAAGATATTCCTCTTCGTATTTCTGTGGTTTTATATTTTGATTGCCTGTGGTACATGTTTTATATTTTCTTCTTTACCATCAAACCACAGATTTTGCAGTCAGAATGAGGACATTAAGGTTTTCACAAAAATACTTTTGATGTACAAATTTTTATGCAGACACCAAAAAGTAGGTTTTTGCATTCATTTTAACCCATTTTTACCCAAGACTCAATTTCTTTGTGACAAATTTACTCACATATATAAAGTGAGACAGTTGTTGGCAATTTAGGTGTAGACAGGGATAATACTCTGCTGCTAGTTTAGACTGCCAGTACCATCATCCAAATGAAGCACTTAAACTATATTGAAGGAAGAAAATAGTTTTTATTCAAATTCAACTTCGGAGGAAGGTCTGCTTTCCTGCTTTTTCAACAATTTCTGAGTTTGCTAAACCTTACAGAGGTTTATTTATCTACTGCTCAATATAAAGAGTCCTTTACAACACGAGGCAGAAATCAAATATACTAACTAGTACTGAATGCAGACTAACTACTACTGAATGCTAGCAGGTAGGAACAGATACAAATGGAACACCTGAAGCCAAAGTAATTCATTTTTGTTGGTGTTGACTTTTTGAATTTTGAGACACCATTTCATTCCTTTTATTTTCTCAGCACACAAATTTAGTGTTATATACCTGAGGCAAAGGACAACATACCATGTAGTTAATTGTCACCATGTCAATTATTCATGAAACAAACAAAACAGTTTAATTAAATTTGCAAGTTTATAACAAATTTAGAAAAGGTGTAAGGACTCTTTTCTATCACTGAATCCTCTAGAAGTCTAATATTTTTAAATCTTTTCCTCTCTTGCGGAAATCATATATTCAAGTAATTATATTTTAGACCATTCTCATAAGAAGGAAAAATCCCAACCAATACACATCGAGCAGTTGAAAAACAGGATTAGTACACATTTTATATGTAGAAACTAAGGAACACAGACTCAAGTATCTTATCATATTCTAACTACATAACTAGGAACAAAAGTTATGCAGTTGATAGGGTATTGAAGCAGGAAACCTGGAGAGAAATTAAAGCCACACAGTCAATAGCAAAACTTCAGCTATAGAGTTCAGAGGATCCAAAAGCTTGTCTCTGAGCATGTTGCTGGTTTGCCACTGTCCTAAGCTTATGTTTTCCCATGTCAAAGCAAGGATTTAGAATGACCTGGAAATGAATCTTCATGCTGAAACACTCATTTCACGTGCTTGAGTTCAACATAATCAAAGAAGTGGCAGGTGCCAAATTGAATAGCCTGGATTATAGGATGCTCCTTGTATAGAGAAAACCTATTCTATGTCCCCAAAATACATGAGGAAACCCACAGAAATTTATACAGCGCTTTGCACAAAACTCTTTTACTTCCTGATACTGCAAATTGTGCCTAACTGAATGCTTATGAATATTCCCATTTAAGTCAATTGGATTATTTACATGCATTAAATTAAGCACATATATAACTGTTTTTCAGATAAAGGTCTTAATTACTTTTAAGGTATTGAACCATTTTTCTTCAGACTTGACTCAATGAGAGCTATAGATCAAGTCTAGCTAGAAGTTATAGCATTATCTGGGTCTAGTTATCCAGCAAAAATGTTTCTCAATAGGATATTAAAAGAAAATATTTTTTGCATACCCTCGTGATTAGAAGTATTTTCAAGCAATCATTTTACAAATATTTATGAAGTAGTAACTGTTCAGATAAGCCTGTCTTTTATACAAAATAGAAAATGGGTTTCAGAAATCTATATCAAAGTAAAGGTAGAAGCCATTCATGCCTTGTTTATTCTCTTATAACACATAACTAAATAGGATGTTGTTATTTTTTACCCTCTTTGCAACTGAGGAAGGAATAGAGAAGTTTATAATAAATGACTGGAAAAAATTACTCTTCAGATATTGGTAACAAGGAATGACAACAGAAGAAATGAGTACAGTAAAATTTAAGAAAATGTTGGTATTCCTAATGTAAGTATAATAACAGAACAGGGAAAAAAACCTTCCAAACAAACCCAATTTGAGACACTGTCTATAGTCTCTATGCATAAGTAAAAGAATAAATAATGTCTTCATTGATCTTTTAAAAATGGAACATTTCCACCATTCATTTAAGCATCATAGCAGCATGAAAACATGAAGGTAAGAAGTACTGAATCCTGTTAATTCTGATATTACATTGTTCAGTTCCCTTATGCAACTGAAAATGGTGAATTATTTCTTTTCTACAAGTCTCTGTCCATCTCAGAGTGCTCACATGGGTTTAGCCACCAACTTGTCTCACATCAGAGACTGAGACAGAACAGGCACTTGTTTCCTGTTTAACTAAAAATGGCTGATGTGATTCTATTGTGTATAAGATACACAGTAGGTTTGGCTCTCCATTTTTTTCTGCTAGGTAAATGCACCAAGTGTCACCACACCCATTCTGCTCTTCTTGAACGTTTAATTTTCTGCCTATCCTCTGTTAAAGTGCCTTGAACATTCCCGTTTCAGTCCAGATGGTTTTCAGAGCTTCAGCAACTTTTACGCTTATTTCCACAATTTATTTCTACAACAGAAGGCTCATAAGTACAAGGCAAGCACTATGCTTGAGGAGAAGAGAACCACTAAAACATTATTTTTCAGACATTTTAATAATCTTTAGAATAAAAAGCCCTGTACCCTTTGTATTTGCCTCACTAGCACTGACAGCAGCCATCAGGCTCCTGATCCCTAATGTGTTACAGTGAATAAAGGTTGTGGTAGCATTCATCTCTGCCATCAGTGCAGTACTGACTGTACAGTCAGCTAAGTTCAGCTATGAACTTAGTCCAGTGATGAGTGTGTTAAAAAACCTGTACACTTTTATCAGATACCTTGGTCACATTCATCATAATACATAAATTAAAATGAAGCCGAGAAAGACAAAATAACAGAATAAAAGGAATACAAACCTCAGTGGAACACTAAGAAATTCAACTTGCAGAACAGACCTTCCTAAGAATTCTCTAACTATACAACACAGCATATAATTCAATTATGACATTTTCTGTGTTTTATAAGCATGAATAGAAAAATTCAGAATGTAAGAGAGCTAGTAATTAATTAATCACATCCATTTATTTGCAACGTGTTTCTTGTACATATGAGAAAAAGAACCCACCCTGATGAAAAAAATCCTTTTGACTTTGCTGGGATCAGGTTATTTCCCATTTGGTTTCTGTTACCTAAATCTAGATCTAGGCATAAGTAGCAGGGTTTTTTTCCCTTCCCTTTGTTTGATGCATTTTTTCAAGTCTATGTTGAGTCTGTGGGCAAAAGAAGGCCTTGATTTCAGAATAGAAAAGGTTGTCCTCACTATAGGTGCATTTTCCACATGTTGCAATTAAACTCTGATGCTGAAATTAATAATGGGGGGAAAAAAATTGCAGCCCTTAACTTTTGAGGAAAAGCTGTGAGAGAAAACATAGAACAAGCCTGCTCAGTGTCCATCTGCATGTCAGTTTGCTTATGGATAAAGAGAACAACAGTAACCTAATTCTTTCCAAAGCTTTTAAGTGCTAAACTAATCACTTAAAGTTTAAATAATAAAATATAATGCAATAGCCATGAGCTGACCTATTTTGGCTCCAGGCATGCACAGATATTAGGGATTTTGTTGGAGTGAGCTGAGATATAATGACTATACTTTATAGCAAAGAAAGATTTAACCCAACATGCCTTTCATGATCTTAGCTAGACTTTCAGGTCTTATGCAAAGAACAACATTAATCATAAAATATGAAACTAATACTTTAATTCCTTTTCGAGCAATCCTATGGACACATGTCCTTTGGCTCATTAAATATATTTAAATCTGCTTCATTCGCATACCCACGCATTTTGTTAGTTGAGGTGTAATGTGATCTTACCCTTGAAATTTTAGATCTATTTACACTTGCAAAATTGATGCGAGATCAAGTTGAGTTGGTCACGTTAAGCATAATTAAGATGCCGGTATAAGTAGCACAAGGATGCTCATTTACCTGACTCTACTTTGTGCTTTGAAGAGATATGTTACAGTTCCAATTACAACGGCTTGTTTCCCCCAGGGCTCTCTGCTTTTAACAAGAGTCTGAGAGGACAGAATTTTTCTGCAATTTGAAATGCACCAAGCTATCTCTTAAAACTTTATTGAGCTATAATGGCCATCCTGCTACTCTTCACCAGTGGAAGCAACGTGTTGAGGGAAACAGCTGACTGGACAGAGGGTATTTATGACAATGCACATGGATGAACCTGTTCTTACATTACCTCAGCAAAATTCAGATTTAGAAAAATTCCCAGAGCTGTTGTATAATCTGCATTAGGTCTTGAGTATAATGACACACAAAAAAATTATGACTCAAGACAGAAAACCACATACTTCATATATTTGACAGGCAAGGGCTTTTAACCATTGTTATGAGATATATATAGTTACTTTTTTTCTTGTTTTTCAAATATGCTTGTTAGTGAGCACATGCAATACATCAAAGAGTTTTCTGAGTCTGGACAGCCTACACATGTTGTTTCCTACTAAATCACAGTGAGTGAGAATTTAGCTCTTAACTCTGTTACAAAATAAAAAGCTAAATTATAGCATTTCTGCTGACTTCAAAGGAAGTTTACAGAGTTTACAGGAAGTCAAATTACAATTCTGTCATTGTACACACATACCACTGAAAGGAATAGAGCAGAGGATTTCAGCCTCAACGTTTGTCCCTTGAACAGGAAAAGAGGGTCTTCATGGAATACTCAGAATTTCTCTGGAAGCTGGATCAGGCTATCAGTTTGGTGCTAGCTACTGCACTGTGCAATAGTATGTTCTCACAGCCAGCTCAATAAGCCTGTGGTACACTGAACTATGCGTAATATTCTTTACTTAACCCTACACATTTTCCAGTAAAAATCTTGAGGACACTTAGAAGAAGCAACAGGGGCACTCTGCACAGGGTATGCTACCTTCATCCACATTTATGCTGTAGCAAGATACCCTTTCAGTTTTTGCTACACCTTAGTAGGAGATTTCAGCCCAAGTAACAATTCAGAATTTTACATTTTTGTTTTCTTCTCAGATAATCCTTTTTAAAATAGCAATGCATTCAACAAAATAAAAATATTTGTGAAATAAAGAAAAAAACAAAAGAACAAAAAAAACAACCCACAAAAAAACCCCACAACAAAAAAATGCACTAAGTACAGCATTAAGTTTCCGTCCACTGTGGTCACTTGCAAATTGAAGAGTAATCTCTTATCAACTGCTCTTACATTTCCCATAAACACATGTGACTGCATTATGGAACACATGGCAAATCACTAAGTCTCTTTATGGTTCAGATATAGAGGTATCGCAATAACAGCAAAACTTTCTATCCCTTGAAATAATATACAGTATAACTGAGAGAGGAGGCTTAAATATGTCTGGATAAAAATAGTAATATGCCAGGCTTAAAATACGATATTGTATACTACTTATCAGGCAGCTCAAGAGGGTTTATAGAGAAGAATGATGGATGTAATTTTCTTTTGAAAAAAAAAAATTATAAGCAAAAGAACTGAATTTAATCTAATATCACTACTAAAGCTTGCCATAATCTCATGGAGCATTTGGACAGTACCTAGGGCCAAAGAGATGATCCTGAATTAGCATAGTATACAAATCAGCTTTTCGATTTTTATCAGATTATCTGCATTACTGGCTAATGCTGATGCATTCTGCAACATGCAATAAACACTTCTAAGCATCATATTTCCAAAGTGTAAAATATCTTCAAAACAGATCTTAATTGTTTTAGCAAGATAAAGTATGCTACTTTTGCATGAATAATATTATCAGAATCCCATTAAATCTCTTCATTTATTATCTCTAATGCTTCTTAAAAGAGAAGTTAATAGAGTAATTCATTCTCATACCATGACCTTGGTCACTAGTACATGATGTTTCATATTCATTATGCTGAGCTAAGTGAGGGTTCTGTTATAATATCATTTAATTTATATTCTGAATAATGCTCTGGGGACAAGTTGTTCTTGTGCATTAGGATTCTATCTAAATCACAATATTTGAAGACAAGTTGAGAGAGCACATGACTATTAAATAATATGTTTGCCAACATAAACCATTGTTAGACTATGAACATGAGATCTTGGGAATTAAAACTTAAATAGCAGTTTTCCTAGAAATATTCAGCTTGCTGTAAAAAAAAAAAAATTATAAAATCTAACACTGCATGGTCACTCTTTAGTTTTGTTACACTGGTCCATTCTTCTATTAAGTACTATTTACAGTTGCGAAATGGGCGCAACTTCTTTACTCCCTCTCCCAACCCCCAGCATATTTTTCCCTCAATAATTTCCTTTAATTTATTTCATAAATAAATGATGCTTTTCTAAATTTTGAGTTTCTCTTCTGGGAAAAGTCCATTACAGTTATCTAATCCAGGAGAAACCATTACCTGTTTCCTAGTTTCCTGTTGAAAAAATCGAATTTCTTTTCCATCTACCTTCAAGATTAGCATAAATTGATGAAATAAAGTTACAAGAAGAAAAACATTTTTACCATACTAGAACGCAAAAAGCCCAACTTCCCACATGCATGTTCTGAGTTGGCTGGCCCTGTGTGGAGCCAGGAGTTGGACTTGATCATCCTTATGGGTCCCTTCCAGCTCAGGATACTCTATGATTCCATGCTTCTATGAATCAGGAGGGTTTGCATGAAATCTTTAATATCATGGAATCCCCAGACTACTTCATATGTTTAAGTAAACTGTTTCAATGAAAGCATCAGAATAGGGCCAGACATTTATTGCCGCTCAAGGGGTTCCAGAAGTGGGTCTGTCTCTCCAATTAAGCAAATGAACAAGATCCTTCTACAAGCCTAGATGCTTAACTTGGGACATGAAAGCTAAACTGGTGTATTACCTCTTTCATGCACATTTCAATATTAATACAGGACTTGCAAGCCATACTACTTAATAATCACTATCGATTTTCTTCAATGGATCAGCACGTGAATGCAATAATTGATGCATTCTAATCAGAGCTAAGCAAATAAATTTGGTTATTTTTAAGAAAAGAGGGACTCCAACTCTATTCCCCATGATGATTTTACATAAACTTTACATTTACTTTTTACATTACTGTGCACATATATCAGCCTGAGTGGTATCTCATATCTCAATTTAGCACACTATGGTAGTTGTATGAATAGTACTAGAAACTGCATTGGAAGCATAATGAATGATTTTGGCAGCTCTGAAGGAAAAGGTAACAGAATATGTAGGATCTGTATGTCTCTGACTGATACATTATGATATATTACAATGCTGCTGACACGTCAAAAGATGTGATTTAGTAGTCACTGGTTATTTCAATTTACTCTTTTTGCGTTTTTAATTAGTAAATGAGTCCCTCATGGTCAAATGATTAATTACACAATAATTCACTGCAGTAGCTTCTTCTCCTGTTTGAGTAGAGCACGCAGTATATAGAGAAACCGTTTGGAATGTAGACTGACATTATAAATTATAGCAACATGTTCACACAGTTTTAGTTAAGGTTGTGTCAGCACTCCCACTAAGAACTCCTGTTTTCAGGTTAGTTAAAATTAGGCAGAGAAAGTTCATTCTAGCTTGCATGTTGGCATGCAGGAACTCAACCCGGGAATAAGCTATTTACATCCATAAACCTATAGATGTGTGTACATAATGAAAGGGTGAGACAAAGTGAAGGAAAGGGGCATTTTAGAGGGGTAGGAGGGAGAGGGCAGGAAGCAAAGAAACAAAAAGCAGCTGCTCTCTGTTACATGCAATAATAAGTCACAAAGGTACGTCTCAGTTTTAATCTCTTGTCATCAAGATATCCCAGAAGATAATTGCAAATTATATAATTACACCTGGCAGCAGTGAAACATACCTTGTATAATGCTACTCAGAGCCACAGAGTGAGGAACAGACCCCAGTTTTCCTTTCAAGTCCTGGCCTAGTTGTCCTCACTAAAATACTGCAGCACAAATACTGACTTTTCATTATGATAGCTAGAAGATTAAAGTTGAGAAACTTTCAGCATAGTATATGGATAGTGGTATTCCAGGAACTAATGATGGGTCTTACACCTTAGGTTATGACTATGGCAAGCAGAAAGTAGCAAAATCACCTTACACTTGTAACTGGCTAGCTATGATGTACCCCAAGGCTAGAAACTGCCTAGCTGGGGTAGTGTGGTTCCAGCAGCATCTCTTTTACTTGAAGTGTTTTAAGCTAATCTATTTTACTTTCAGGTCAGGTGTACTCAAGGCAGTGCTATTCCTCAGCTGAGGAGGTGACAGTTTCTAACAGCTCCTGCTTGAATAAAGTTTGTTTGATGGATCAAGATATGTGAGCACTTACTAATGTTTGTCAGGCAAAATAATACAGTCTATTACAAATGGTTTAATTCAGTGGGAAAAAATACCCTGATTTTACATTGAGAAATTCAGAAAGTGCTAAAATTAGCTTCTCTGCAGAGAATTAAGATATCAATAGCAAGTATTCAGGATTCATAACCTTCCTATGTCTACATGTTTAACCTTAGGGACTATGTATAACCCTAACATTTATTCTATTATATGCACATGTAAGACAACCCTTTAAACAAAAAAAAACCGTTCAAAAATCTTGCCAAATGGTAAGAATTGATCAGAAGTACAGGGCTGGACGGTTTAGATTAGACAAATTATTTTTGTTGAATCGGATGGTCCTAGCAGTAGTACAATATATGACACTAATAACTGAAAGATCACATCACTCATTAGACAAAATTATTTTCATGTCAGCCTTGAGGTCTCATGCATATAAAGTTGGTGAGTGGCAGGTTCCTACATAACTCTTACATATAAAAGAGGGACAAGACAGAAAATAACTTCCTAGTTATCAAGTATCACACATTGCTATTCCCATAAGAACACACTTTTTCAGTGAAATATATGCTTATGAATAACGAAGATGTGGTCCTTGGAAGAACAGAGAACTAGGAACCCTAGAACAATAATCTCCTTGAAGACATAAAGTTGTCAAGATAGATAGGAAGTGGGTAATTTAGAGCGTCTGAAACTTTTACCCCAATACACATACTTCTTATCCTTTCCTCCAGGCAAAAACCTCTTTCTAGTCATTGTACAGAGAATGAAGTCTTCTTGAACTGAGGTGCTCTGAAACTTGTTCCTTACTGGTATACATTATATGGTATGCATTCATGGCATCTAACTTGCTTAAAGCCAGAATCCTGCAAAACCACATCTCAAATGCTCTGGGATATTTATCCTTTTGTGCTTACCCTGAGGCTGAAAAGGACAAATCTCTCAGAGATCCAGCTGGATCCTTCTTTACATGTTCTTGCAGCCAAATAAATCTCTCAACTTTTCTTGTCCTGAACTTCCCTAAACTTTCAGAGCTTCAGATAAATGGTGTATGAAGTAATATGAAAAAAACGGGCAGATTTGGGTCTGAAAATAGGATGGGAATTTTGAAACTTGGAGACAGAAAAGAAGGAAAAGTCAAGTGAAAAAAAGAAGGATGAAGATGAAGAAGGTAGAACAGTGGAGTAACGTTTCAAGATGACAGCATGGTAGGACTTCAGGGAATGCAAGCTAACAAATGAATAGGTGCAGTTTTATGCAACTCTTGAGCCTTATTTAATTTACAAAGGATCTGTCAGATCAAATTTATAGTCATAAATGTGAATTTCCAGAAATTGTATTTGATGGAAATAAATCATGAAACAATTTCATTTACTTTATTATTATTTTACTTTTGTGATGGTTATATATTCTAAAGAGCAATTGGAGCTTTGGCCAGCAATCTTAGCCTTATTTATAGATTGAAATAAATAAACTTACTTATGTGAAGAAGTTTTACGATCCCAAAAAATAATAGGAAATGTTACCTTAGGGAAACTGTGCATGCAAGCATATATAATTGGAAATGGTACATGCAAGCCCATTCCATCACCAAGGCATGTTCTAACTGTGGAACAGGTCTTCCCTCCTGCCCAGTGACTGTTGTATCAGTCGCCAAGTCAGGCACCTTCCCATGTGAAATAGACAGGGCTGCAAAATTTATAGGTCAGTCCCAAATTTTATTTTTCAGGTGTAAGACTCCTCGAGAAGACTCTTCCCACATTTGGAAACCATTAACCATTTTTTAATGATCTGGGAAAACCTTGCAAAGCTTTATCACATTAAGAATTACAATTTCGGTAATGTTGACACCACATCAGAGCATGCCTTAACAATTTCTTGCTCAGTCAAAGCAAATCCCAGGCAAACCAGTATTAGACTACCAAGCTTTGCCCTAAATCTTCCAAGAAAATGTACACATAGCCACATTCACAACAGATTTTTTTAACATTCATCTCCCTTCATAACTCCACATCCTCTGTACAGATAATGACATCTTTGAGTCTCACCTAATGTCAATGTAAAACAATTACACTCTTTGTATCTACACTGTATGAGCTCCACACAGCAGTTTCGGCCTTGGAGTGAGAATGCTTTGCCATTCAACTGCCTTAGCTGACATTTGTGTAAGAAAGCAAAGCTATTAAAAGCATATTTGGCTAAATCCTTAATCTGACTGTGATCCATACACAGAAAATTTGGTGAGGATGTTATAATTCAGCATATTCAAAAGTGCTTAAACAAGCAATAATTGTTAGCATAAGAGTGACACCTTAGAAGCTAACTTCAAACTTGTGCATCATATCATTAAGATATTTAAGTGCCTTGTATTGGTTTTAACAGTAAATGCCTATTTAGAAATGTTGTTAAGCATGCATTTAATTCATATCATTTTTCATTGCATTCATGAAAGCTATTAA
>JAKCOX010000002.1:21085000-21120000 GCA_022605575.1 Laterallus jamaicensis coturniculus | reverse complement strand
ATTAATACAGAAATGACTAATGCTAGCATTAGACAAAATTTATCTGCTATTTTACCAGGGAATTAGAGTGTAATGCGCTGCCTCTAGCTCAGAAATAATCCTGGGGACATATCCAGGTAAATACACAGCTAAGGGAAGGTGTCTGCTGCACATGCCTATAGCATGTTTTCAGGCACACTGCATGCGCGCCGCAGGTGAGCTATTATCAGAAACAATAGTGGCCACATAAGCAGCAAAATGGCAGTGAACTGCAGTTTCCCTGACACTCTGATTTTGCTTTCTAGCAGAATCCACACAAAAGGTTTGGCATATCTTCATCCTCAACGTGTGCAGGTAAAGTTTTGTGCTATTGCACAAGGGGAGAGGCAGGACTTCCTTGCTCAAAACTGAGCAGTCCGTCTCCCTGGTATGCACCAACATTCATCTGGCTGTAGGCCAAGCCTTTAAAAGTGGTATGACTGGGAACTTATTCTTCATAGTCTTCCTTTTTAATTTTTATTTATTTTTGGCATGAGTTTTTGGAGCTTGTTAATATTAATTTCTCTTACTGTTCTCTGCTCCCATGCTATTATGCAAAGCCAGGACAAATACCAGACGAGGTCCTTCCCCCAGCAGCCTTTAGAAGCAGCAATCACTGATCTCCCCTAAAGTTCACAGGCAACCCTCCTGTACTGTGCAGATACACCATGCAGTACAGAACCCCCATAGTAAAGGGAATAGCCTTGAATTACACTGGAGAGTTTTCTGAAGAAGATGCAGGCAAGAAAGACACGCTTCTACAGGACATACATAGTAAGCACATACTACAATTATGCAAAGAGATGTATTTTCCAACACAGGCAGCTAAGGGAGCTGCAGCAGGTTTACAGCAGCTTTGGAGCTAGCAAATGGAGAATGGCTGGGGGGGAAGTATGGACATGGAGCATGTTTTAAGAATTCCTGAACAGAATGGAAAGAGCTTATTTACCACTGCAGCCCCCCACCTCAACATGAGAATAAGCTCAGATTCTGCTAATAACTTCAAGTAAGTCAGTAAGAGTACACAAACCATACCTAAAACTTCTTTCTGTTTCTTCCCCATGACTGGGAAATGTGCTGGAGAATTACTCAGGGTTTTGACAACCAAAGGTAACAACGCTAAAGAAGAAAACCAGGGCACATCAGAAGACATAAACGAATAAATAAAAACATTTTATGAATTCTTAGTCCTGAAAAAAGATAACTGTAAAATGAAATGCATGTCAGGCAAATATGGAACACAAAGCCACTTAAAATTACTCTGTCTCTTCTGACAGAGAAATATAGTCTGAATTCAATTCTCTACTGAACTTAGTTCACTTCTGAGCTTTGTAGGGAAGTTGCTGCCACTGACAGTTCAGTCTCAAATGTCCCCAGAAGTTTTTTTTCCTGTGCAGTGTATTAGCCATTAATAATAACATATGCAAGATGCACTGGGTAACTTCTGGTTTACAAATTAATATATGAGATCTTAATTAAGGATAACACTGCCTGCTATATATGGGTAATGTTTCTCCTTAATAAACATCTCAAGGACCTAAAATATTGATGAGTACTGTTATATGTACTGTGATTAGTACTTATATTTGCAAAATCACATAACAAATAGCACATTTCATAATATACTAAAGCAAGAGTTACAACCTTCTATCACAGAACTGTAGGGGTTGGAAGGGACCTCCAGAGATCATCTAGACAAACCCCCCCGCCAAAGCAGGTTCCTTGGGACAGGTATCACAGGGAAGTGTCCAGACAGGCCTTGAATATCTCCAGAGAAGGAGACTCCACAACCACCCTGGGCAGCCTGTCCCAGGGCTCCGTCACTCTCACTCTGAAAAAGTTGTTCCTCATGTTGGTGCGGAACTTCCTGTGCTCCAACTTGAGGCCATTGCCCCTTGTCCTGTCCCCACAGACCACTGAAAAGGGGCTGGCCATTTCTCCCTGTGTCCCACACTTAAGATATTTATAAACATTAATCAGATCCCCTCATAGTCTTCTTTTCTCAAGACTGAACCGCCCCTATTCACTCATCCTTTCCTCGTAGGGGAGATGCTCCAGTCCTATAATCCTCTTCACAGGCCTCCACTGGACTCTCCCAAGGAGATCCCTGTTGTTTTTATACCAGGGAGCCCAGAACTGGATGCAATACAGGTGGGGCCTGACCAGGGCACAGTAGAAGGGGAGGATCACCTCCTTTGACCTGCTGGCCACATTCCTTTTAATACACCCCAGTTCTATCATAAACTGCTACAACTACAAAAAACCAAAAGGCTTTTGGCTCTTCCAACACTAGGCATTCAATTTTACTTTTACCTGAACAGAACACTTTTTCAGACAACTATAAGCTACCTACAGATATGATAATTTCCAAATTATAACCTCAGTTTCATTGATAAAGCAGTCATTTCTTGTACCACTTGAAACATAAATCTCTGTGGGACTAGAACAGAGCATGTTCGACATAATGTTGTGAAAGACAAATTAGTTCCCTATTAGGAAATTGCATTAAGATTAAGTTTAAACATCCAGTCTCATGGCTGGTAGACCAACTGCACAGCTGCCTTTTGCGAAGAGCTTCATTCCGTCAAACTGAAAAACTGGTAGGATTACTCAATAGCTTTCACAGATGTGCATACAGAAACAAAGTCTGGTGGAGAAAAAGGGTTAGGTTGTGAGCAAGTTCTAACTGACTGAGCTTAATTGGGTAAATTTTACACTTTGATATGCATTGCACTTTTTAAATCATTGTATTGTAATCCCATCATTATCATATTAAGAGTAAGCACCTGGGGGCTAAAATTAAGAAGATTTTGGTTTATGATGATGTGGGTGAATTGCTGCATTATATTTGATGCATTATTTCTTCTGAAAGCAGTGAGCTGTTATACACGGTAGCCAGTGGTATGTAGGAGTAATTCTTGTTCCCTGCTGTCAGAGATCATGGTCTTAAGCTTATTTTTTCCTTAATACATAATCGACAGGTTTAGTGGTTATTGGGGAAAGTTGTTATTCCTGACTTTATATAGAGCATACAGCTTGCTTTCTTGGAACACAAGGCAGTGTATTGTATGGCAAGTATAGGTAACAGTGTATACAGCTAAAACCTCTTCATATTATTGTCCTCACTTTTATTGGCATCACGTCAAACTTTAGCCCTCTTTTGTAAGATATCTGTAGTAACATGGAGACATAACATTATTGCTATGTTCCTAATGTCAGGCAACATCTTGGAAACTAACACCATAAATAATATTGCGATATGAGGGAATTTCTTCATAGCAAAGATCATTAAAGCATGTATACCACTGTATTAATCTACATCTGGTATGAAAGCATTGCACCAATTATGAAGGCCAATGTAGTACACAGACATCTAGGACCGGGTGTTCTGTCAGCCATCGTAGCAGTTGACAAACAGGTTCCTCTCAAAGACATCTCAAAACTGTGGACTAAAACTACATTAGTATTACCAGATGATCATCAGGTCATTCAGTCTACTGGATTTTCATATAAAGTGCCCCAAATCTATAAAACAACACAGCTGACCTCCGAGCATTTGCAGTTTAAGCAGTAACATTAAAACAAAGGAGGTGGGACCCAGTCAAAAAGTGGGTTATTTAATTTAGAAGTGGTGGGTCAAAGCTGGTTTTGAGCCAAGCATAACAGACATGTGACGATACTAATTTAAGAATAAGTACATAGGATTTTTAAGTGTCAGAATGCAAAATGTAAAATAAAATAAAGTCACAGGAACATTTGCACAGAAGTTAGTACAGAACAATGTAGTCATCAGGATGGAATCATATAATAATATGATATAAATATTTCAGATGATTGAGCAAGATCAAGCTAAGTGAAACAGGTGAGATGTTCTAAGGATGTTAAAATGTACTTCTGTGGTGGCTTGAGGAAACAGATCTGCTAATATATTTTACAGATGAAAGAGGCTAGAGAGAGAGAGAGAGCTCTGGATCATAAAGAATTTTAATCATATTAGACATTGATTTGGATAACTACAAATCTAAACGTAAGAGGAGTACACATGTCTAAAGATAGGGGACTATACACTTCACTACATAATTAAATGCAATTAACGGGCAAGAAAAGACTCCATTTTGGATAAAACTGCCAACACAGGTTAGCAACACGGGACCTGGCCCATGTTAGACAATTGTAACAGGTGTAACAGTTAAAAAAACATACTAGGGATGTTGGTTGGTATTGTGGTAGTCTTTTTGGGTTTATTTGGTTCGGATTTTTAAAAACAAATTTTGAAGAAAAATAGATTCTCCTAAGAAAATTTTATACAGACACTCAATGTACACAAAATGGAAAGCTTCCAAAATGGGAAAGAAAAATATGTAAGTATATTCCAGACGCAACCCTCATCAGCACCCTTTCTGAGACATTCCACTTCTTCTGAAGCCCAAATAATTTGCAGAAATGCTTAAAGACACAGAAGTCAGTATAAAATACGCTTGATTTAATCCTATAATAGACTTGCCTGAATAAGGAGACAAAGCTAAGCCTGTAGAGGACATGATTTCCCTGAAGAGTTTTCAAAATAATCCAATTTTTCCTGCAGATCTTTTCAAACATTTATGTTATGTCTTCCAGGTTTGTGCAGTCAACATATGGCTTTAGCATAGTTGTACATTTTATACCGAATATTAATAAAAATATGAACTAATCTTGGTCCACTGACTGATTCTTGAGGAATCTTTTTAGTGACTGCTGGGTATTTCTTCTCATATAACAGAAAACCTTACTTTTCTTTCCTAAATAAGAGCTGTTCTGTCAATGTGACTTATTATAATCTTCCCATTTAGAAAAACTTACATACAGTTTTTGTACTAATACCAATCTACCCAATTGTAACAGTTTTGTGAGGGCATAAAAAGGTTAATGGAAGTTTATATTGAAGGGAATTTTTGGTGGAAATCTTTTTCAAGACATCTGTGTCTTCTTTTTTTTTTTTAAAGGAAAATTTGCCTAATAGATTTTTACCTCAAAATGGAAGACCAAGAGGCCAGATTCATTCTTCAGTTCAGATATGCCTATTGTTCATTTACGACTTCCGTGAACTGCATAAAGTAACGTAACAATAGCTCTGTATGACGTCTAGAAGCTCATGTGGAGTTCACATTCTGCCTGGGTTGTCAAACACCCAGCAATGCTGGACAGATGGCCAAAGTCTGAGCAGAGAGAAAGGACATAAAACCTGTTTTACATACCATCTACACTTGGCAAGCACAGATCTCTGTTAGCCCCATCTCACAACCAATTTGAAGACTCCAAAACACAGAAGATCCCTGAAATCAAATTCAACCCAAACAGGCAATGAATGTCATGTACTTTGGCCAGTTCTCACAGGGTACCACCCCCCCCGCCTCCTAAAAAGAGGTTGAAAACTCCCTTGCAGTATGTCTCAAGAGCCAGATGGTAGTGCCAGGAAGGAGTGGAACTGATAATGTATAGACATATGCACTTCTGTAGTCTTTGGCCCCTTGAGATATTTCTCAAAAGTATGATAGGAAAGGCTCTGCAGTCTGTTAGGAGACATTTGCATGCCACAGGCCCACATTTTACTCTTCCTCCTACTTCATAGATTCAGTTGTCTCAACTGCCAGCAAGGGATCTCCATAAGCGCTAAAACTTTAAAGAAGATTAAATGCTATGTTCAAATTACTTTTCTGGCAGCCAGCTCTGGATGGAAGAATTATTCTATTATCTGAAGTGCTGGGTGCAAATGATTACCTTCAAGTCATTTCTGTAAAGAGTTTCAACCTAAACGCATTTAACAACAGGGCAGGAGTCTAATAAACGCACCATTCAACTAAATGATCGCACTTCTAGTTTTAAGTGCAGTCTTTGAGTGTTACTAAACATTAATTTTTACAACTTTAAAGTGACTCGATACTTCAAAAAAAAAGAAAAAACCCTGATTTATCTTTCCTTCAGAACTGTAAAATATGTATTGAACCATTATCCCAAGTGTTTCCTGCTTCTGTTTACTAATGAAGCGCCTTGACAGTCTTGATTCGAAAGTGTCACTTAGAACTCTGTGATCTGGTAATATAGCAATGACACATTTGACATATAAAATGCCAGAATATAAACTTAAATACTGCTGCTTTTTTCTATGGGAAAAAAAAAAGAAAAAAAAATCAAGCATTATCATGCCAATTAAATCTAATGCCACCTAAAAATCATAGAAATTTAAATTCCATTTAGTTTTAAAATGATTAGGTTAAAAAAGAAACTATGGAAGAAGTCCCACAAACAGTCTTGGTCATCTCATACTTGCCCTTTATATCATGCATTCAGGCTGGTCTTCTGAATATTCAGTTTAACTTTCTCTGTGATTATTTATTTCTATTTTTATTTATTTATTCTATATCCTGCTTCGTTGTAATGAATTTCATTACTGATGAAAGCCAAATGCATTTTAATTACCAGACACATAACTGAAGTCCTGTCTAAGCAGTTTTGTACTGTCATATATATATGTGTTGTCCTTTATTGGGTCTCCCAGCCTTTACTCCCCCTTCCTCTCCCCCTGCTTTTTTCAAGCATATTTACAGTACTAGGTCGTGGTACTAGTGAAAAATAAACTTATGACATGAAAGCTTAGCCCTTGTCAGCACTCAGATTTGCTTGTGTACATACACTAAAATATATCTTAGTGAATATTCAGAGGAAAAGCACTGAAGAAAATTCTATTTGCCAAAAAGGACCTAAAAAATCAACAGTAGTAAAAAAGTTGTCTCTCCACATAAGTGACAGTACAAATAAGTCACACTGCAAAGCAGTGACAGAGGTAGGGGGGGGATAGTTCTTCCCTCCAAGCAACTAATTTTTCACCCTTTTTTTATTAAACCTTTTCAAAGATTTTGCAGTTTTGACAAAACTGAAAAACAGAATCCTTCTTTGCATAAACATTTATTCAATGGTCCCCTAACATTTCAATAATTCCTTACATGAACATCTGAACATTTTTGTAATGGACATTTCATAGGTAGTTTGTACATTTAATTATGATAATACTTCCTTTCCTCACAGAGAGGTTGCAAGAATAAACATATTCTTGCAGATTATAAGAAATACAAGTGTTATTATATAGGAAATGTACATACTGGTTCAAGCATCCTGGTGATATTTATCAGAACTATAAAAAGGAAAACTGAGAGGTTCAGAATCTCATAGTAAGCATAAGCATATGCATAACACCTTAAGATTCTTTTAATTAAATTGTCAAGGCTTTCAAGTTCAAAACTTCATCTAGAAAAGCTTGTTTGTACATCTGTAGCAATTTCTAGGTAATGTTTGATTGCAAAGGTTAGTTACCATCAGCACGCATACTCTAAACAGTCATTTAGAGAAGCAGAAGAAGTTGTTTGCTCAATAAACCAAACCATATGTCATGTTTTCTGTTTCAACAAAATAGTCTTGGAAAGAAAACAAGAAGATTGCCCTAGACAGGCTACCATACCTGACCTTCCATGTGCATCTTGCTCGAACGTCAGTGGAAACCTTTAGAAAGAGACTGATGGCCAAAAATGTTAATCATGCCATTATGCCAATAACTCAATCCAGAAGTCACTGGCGCTAGGTGATGTATGTAAATATATGAAAAATGCAAAAAACCCTGATCCACCCACTTAGACAAGTGGTGGCTTCTTTCCACCTTTACACATTACTCACAGTACTGAGTCAGGAAAAAAATTATTGCATAATCTCCTGGCAAACTGGATGGAGAGACTCATGTGGCTAAGAAATATTCCCCTTTTTCTATACTCCTTTTTGCCCCTAAATTAATTTTCAAGTACCTCAGTCCACTGCACAACCTGCTGAACCTTTGAAGCAACACAGAAGACAAGGGGGTGCTGACATGAGGACAACTGGCAGAAGACAATACCTGTCAGAGAGAGCACATGCCCAGTTGCGGCTTTAGATTATGGTTCGTCACAGACTTGTGCTATAGGGACTCTTAAAAGAACAAAAAGCTTTAATGTGCCATATTTTATTCAATCCAGACCACTAGTATCTTCTGTAGCACTTTATTTATGTTTATATCCTTTTTCGGATAACAATATGGTCTTCAGACTTCTTAAATATGAACAATATCTTAACTTTTTAATTTGCAACAATCCTGGAAGACCAACACTGTATCCATGACAATGCAGACAGTAGGCTGCTTGCACTGTGCCATACGCAAAAGAAACTGGCATAAAATCTTGGCTGACATAGCCAAGAGAAATTTCTGATTTTTGTAGAAAAATCTATGTGGTAATTTTCTACATAAAATTGTAGATTTTCTAGAACTACTTTTATGGAATTTTCATTACAGGAAAAAAAGTGGTTTTGGTTTGATGTGACCTACAATTAACTTATTTCAATCAAGCCAGTTAAATTGAAAATTTCCCTAATTTCCCTGATGCTTAGGGAATTGTAATTTAAAGGTTGTCCTCTCCTGTTGAGGAGGCTCCCACACAGGTCTAGACACTGATTTAGTGGCTGACTATCAAAGCAGAGCTACCCAGCTCCTGTCCCCCAGGCACCAGGTTGTGACTGGGAACATCCAGTGCCTCTTCCTCTTTGGTCTTCCAGCATCATACAATCGTTTTCATTGGAAAAGACCTTTAGAATCATCAAGTCTAACCATTAACGTATCACTGCCATGTCCACCACTAAACCATGCCCCTAAGCACCACATCTACACCACTTTTAAATGCCTCCAGGGATGGTGATTCAACCACTTCCCTGGGCAGCCTGTCTCAGAGCTTGATAACCCATTCCAAAAAGAAATTTTTGGTGAAGAAATTTCTCCAACAGAAGAGGGAGGGGAGGATTTAATTGAAGGAACTCTAGAGATAACATCTGTTTGCCACTTTTAAAACAGTCCACAGGCAGTTTGGGCTGGGACTGAAGAGAACGTGAGGAGGGTGTTACTTGTTTTTTCCATTGCATTAAGTGGCCCTGGTGTCAGTGGTGGGGTAAGAGTTAGGGTTACAGAGCCACACAGGCATGAGGTTTACATGTACTCTGACCAAGTAGGAAAGGCATTTATATACTCTATAAAGGAAATGTAAAGAACCTTTTTTTTATAGTAAATAAGGAAACTCTTGCCAACTCATTTTTAAGAACAAAGAGAAAAGGTTATAAAGGCTATGACACCCATAACCTTTCCAAATTTCTATCTATGCTCTTATTTATGCATATTATAACAAGGTACATTTTGATTGTTAATAAGAACCAATTTATTTTATGGTTTGGACTCGATCTCCACAGCATTTTGCGAAATCTTCTTAACGGTCACCATGCCTGAGGTACAACCAAACCACTGTTTCTCACTTGTATGTGGCAGCCCCCCAGGTAAAAGCCCAGTATGCCTATAAAGTGGCAGAATAAGGAAGCAAGTGAGAGTGTTCCTCACGTTGCCCTCTATTTGCGAGTGAAGACAGATCATCCACTGGGTCTTATCGATTGGTCCCTGCTATAGGGACTCCAGGGTCCTCAGCAGTGTTTATGATATTTTACGCCACATTAACTGTTGAGATGATATGCTATGACAGATCTTTAAAAAAGTGTACCCCTGAGCTCTAAATTGTTCCAATTATGCCTTTAGCATAACAGTTGCCTACCAAGGGGCACTGCGCAGTGCCTTAGGAAAAGAAGCAGAAGAGGGGAGCCAATAATCTTCACATATGCTGACCTCCCTCTACCCTCACCCAGCAGAAGCCTGTCATTGCTTTCCTTCACTGTAGCTTTTCATAATCCTTAACATATGGCCTTTGTTTTGGTAGGCATGAAATTACATCAAGGTCATTTTTAATAACTGTCAATAGCCCCAGAACAGTGCTCAGCTTTATTGACACCTTAGTTGAAGGGCTCAGAAAGCTGTAAGTAGTGCACAGACCCTGCTCGAGAAAGCTGATCCACTGGGAAACAGATTATTATTGATATTAGTAAATTAGTATTGATAGAAATTTGATGAGTATCGTGCATCTGGATCCCTCCACAATACACTAATGTCAACCAAAGCCCACAGCTCCCTCTATTTCAGACAGGCAATTTATTTGCATTCTCTACATCTCTTTGTTGGAGGGTGGGAAAAAGGAATAGCAGGAAGAAGGGAGAAAAAGTGTGCAAGACAACAGCAACTTGTGCTTACAGACACATGAAATAGCTTCTGGAAAACAGAAACTTCTATGAAAGTATCAGTTTTGTCTTAATCGGAGAGCAAAATTCTCTTCCACACATGTTCATTCATCCTCCCTTTGCCCTGTTTCTGCCATTGCCTACTCTTCAATTCTATTTCTGTTTGGCTTCGCCTAGCCAGAGGTAAACACAAAGTGTTGCACCTTATATAGATGCAAACATTTTGGAGATTTTTTTCAGTATGTCTAGTACTGACTACTACAACTGTCTGCATTATGTAAAACTAGCATAAAGATACGGCAAAGCACTGTCTACTTTGGTTCAGCGCATTACATATTCATGCAGGAAAGACAGGAGTGTGAAGCTCGCCATTGGTTTCTATCATTTTTCCACAGCAACTATATGCCAGTGGTTGATATGACATAACACGTTGCTTTTAATAAACAAATATTTAGACTCCCTGAACAAAGACCAAACATGCCTCCAAATGTCAGCAACATAGCAACAAAAAAGAAACTCTGACAGAGTTATGAAGTCAGAGATATAATGACAAAATAATATAGACAGCCTTACTTAAATCTGAGATACATGAAATGCATTCTAACTCTGCATAAGGGACAACGGTTTCAATATTCTCCATGCAAGATGTTAAGCATTTGAAACCAAATGTAAGCTGCACCAGGTTGATTTTTATCCTACTATCTTACTTTTGCATTTAAAATCTTATATATATGTATATATATATATATATATATATATATATATATAAACCAGACCAGTCTTGGCCTGGTTTTCACTCTTCTCTGTATTAAACAGTTATTACTCAAACTTAGATACAACAGCTGAGGATCATGTCTGACAACTCCATCTGTTTGGCAACTTCATTGTAACACAGATCACAGAATCTTAGAGATCACAGAATCTTAGGGGTTGGAAGGGACCTCAAGAGATCATCAGGTCCAACTCCCCTGCCAAAGCAGGCTCCCTATCTCATATTACATAGATAGACGTCCAGACGAGACTTGAATATCTCCAGAGAAGGAGACTCCACCACCTCCCTGGGCAGCCTATTCCACTGCTCTGTCACCCTCACTGTGAAAAAGTTCTTCCGCATGTTGGTGCGGAACTTCCTGTGCTCCAGCTTACAGCCATTGCCCCTAGTCCTGTCCCCACAGACCACTGAAAAGGGGCTTGCCAATTCCCCCTGCAACCCATGCCTAAGATATTTATAAACACTGATTAGGTCCCCCCTAAGTCTTCTTTTTTCCAGGCTGAACAGACCCAGCTCACTCAGCCTTTCCTCATAGGGGAGATGTTCCAGACCCCTAATCAACTTTGTCACCCTTCTCTGGACTCTCTCCAGAAGGTCCCTGTCTTTTTTATACCAGGGAGCCCAGAACTGGACACAGTATTCCAGGTGGGGCCTGACCAACGCAGAGAAGAGGGGGAGGATCACTTCCTTCGACCTGCTGGACACACTCTTCCTGATGCACCCCAGGATCCCATTGGCTCTCTTGGCCACCAGGGCACACTGCTGGCTCATAGCCAACCTGTCATCAACCAGGACCCCCAGGTCCTTCTCCACAGAGCTCTTTTCCAACAGGTCATCCCCCAGCCTGTAGTGATACAGTCGGTTATTCCTCCCCAGGTGCAAGACTTTACGCTTGCACTTGTTGAATTTCATTAGGTTTCTCCCTGCCCAGCTCTCCAGCCTGTCCAGGTCTCGCTGAATGGCAGCGCAGTGTTCCTGCGTGTCAGCCACTCCTCTCAGCTTTGAATCATCATCGTACTTGCTGAGGGTGGATGCTATTCCCTCATCAAGTTCGTCAATGAAGATATTAAACACGTTCACTTACTTTCAGGGCAATGAAAATCCCTCTCCTACTAGTAATGAACATTGAGTTAGTTAATTTGAACACGCTGCCCACTCCTGCCAGAGAGTGATGAGTCCTTACCACATCACATAAAGCGGTTTTCACAACAAATATATCTATTTTCTTTTTCTAAAATGGAAGCAGATTGATATCTACTATACCAATAAGCCGTAAAATGATACCGACAAAACATTCCTTGTTCCACTGATGAAGATTTGCCTTCATATCAGGTATCGAAGGAGTATTAATCATATGAATATCACAATATCAGATGTGCTACTAAATATCCGAGTCTCAAGAGAAACCTGTAGCCAGGCACTGCAATGGAATAAATAAAATGAAAGAGCAAGATCCAGTCAGTTCTCTCTGCACCCAATAGCTGTTGCTACTACAAAAAGAAATAGAAAGTTTAAGAGAACTAAGGGAATTTAGATACTACATAAAGCCTAAAGTGACAATGAGTATTTTTGTTACTGAACAAAACAGAGAAATGCAGTACTGAAAATATATAAAAAGTGTGCAGCTTGAATTTTACACAATTCCTTATAACAATTCCATTATAGAAGTCCCTCACTGCCAAACCTACTGGAAATTTTACTATTTAACCATCTTCACTGAGCAAACACCTGCCTTATCACTGTTTGCAATCTTCCCAACAGCACCAATACACTCAGAAATCAGTATTGTTCAGAGCTTGTTAACCTCATCGTGATTTTAATACAATACCATTACGCCTTGAAGGCCAGCATCAGCAAAGCAAAGGACAGACAGATGAAACCTTGATCCTCAACCACCTGAGCTAACTAAAACCAAGTTTTACTTAGATTGCCTAAACTCGGTCCAAAATATTTTCAGCATACCAGTTAGTTCAGAAGAAACATCATTAGCTCTGCTAACTCTAATGCACAGTGGAAGAAAGTAAAGATGGAAACAGACTCCTTCCTGTTACTCAATGAATGTTCAAGGGGCAATGGACACAAACAGAGAAACAGTAAACTGATTTCCTTACATAAACATAAGGAAAATTCCCCACAACATTCTTACCATGAGAGTTATCAAACACTGACACAGGTCTCCCAGAGAAGTTGTGGAGTCCAACCTTGGAAATATTCAAAAGCCAGCTGGACACAGCCTTGAGCAATCCGATATAGTTGCCCTTACTTTCAGCAGAGAATGTTGCACTAGATGATTCCCAGAGGTCCCTTCCTACCCCTCAGGAATTCTGTGCCCCCTCTTCCTACCAATTACTTTTCTTCTCAAGTGCTCTTTCCATCCTACCCTCAACCTAACATCTCAGATATTAGCTGTTTCTCCTATTCTCTAAACAGTATTAAACAGATTCTCTCACTGCTCCTCTCAAGAAACACTTGCAAAACTTCATGCAAAAAACCCAATTCAGACTCAAAATTCTTCAAAAACAGTTCACAGATGGTTCAAGCTAACATGATACCGTTAAGACAAAATGCTAACTTTAGCAGGATGTGGTTGCCTCACTGAAACTCATATGCATGTTGGCACACACAGGCAAAACACCACAGTGGTAGTATGTAACCCAGGTGGTCTTCACCACCCTTCTCTACAATTTCAAACAGAGAGAAGCTGAATTTGCACATGAGGAATCCAAATACTGGGCAGGACTAAAGGAAGGTATTTCCCAAGTACTCTCACTGCATCATCTAGATTTGTTGCTTTATTCTGGAACGACCCAACAATGTTGCATTATTTATATTTCAACAGGATTTTACTTCAGATTTTCTTTGAGTCAGTTATCTGTGTAAGTTTTCAGTATGAGAGGATGAGAAAGGACAAAGAGGCTGGTTTTTGTTTGATTTTTTATTTTTATATGATTTCAGCTGAAGTCATAAACTTGTTTATAAGCAAAAGCATATAAAAAATACTTCCTCATAAAGATTTGAGAGGTCAGTACATTTTACAGTATATCAGGATCTATATATTTACTTTCAGAAAATAATACAGCACTTTAAAAGCACCCATTTGATATGAATTAGCTTGGGAACTGGTTACAGCAGATTTGGGTATGAAGCCTGCTAAGAATACAAGAGACTATATTTCACATTCCCTCGAAGACAATCACTTATTTACATGCAGCATACTACTGTCAGTCTTTATTGTATGGCATTTAGTGACAAAGATAACTACATTTTCTACTTTGCCTCCTTCTGTATTTCTGTCTTGTCTTAGCAAGCTCTTAATGTCTGTCATAAATTAGTTTCATATGTCTGAAAACTATATTCATGCTGTTAATGAGGATGACCTCACAGACGATCTGGCTACGGAAGGTAGATGTTTTAGTCAGCCCTTCATTTTAAAAGTGTTTTTTATATTATCTCAGCTTGTAAAAGCACTTTTAAACCTGATATGAATAAGGCGACTATGCAACTAGGTGCAGTGAGCAGCACTAACGTGTTGCTAGTTTAAATAAACCAAGACTTACCAAGAAACAGGACTGGAAACAACGTGGCTTTCCTTGTAGATGAGCACCATCATGACCTGGCTTCACAGTCACCCTTTACTCAGCTAATCTTGCAATCTTTGCCAACGGTTGTGGGGGCATTTATCCAAAAATAAGAGCTTCAGGTGGGAAGGCTGAGAGGTGGTTATCTCTGAGCACCTATACAATATTGGGTTGAGTAGGACCAGGTGAAGCCTTGGCTGGGGAAGGTGAAGCTCACCTCTGGGAAGGGGACTTCTTTAGCCCAAGGCCTTGTTTTCATCAGGACACTTGAAAAGCAAAACAGTGTTGTTTACCTCACAGGAAGTGAGTGCTTTAACTTCTAGGCTAAAAGGGTGATGGCAGCTTCTGTAAATCAGCCATGTGGTGAACAGTATCTAATTTCCATACTAAGGTTGACATGAAAACAAAAAATCTGTACAGAACTGTCTATTTTGGAATTTCAAAGACAAATTATTGTTCTTCAATACAAAATTACTAATTCAATTATGTGGACACTTTCTTGTCTTTCTTTTTTTCCTTTAAATAAATAAATTATCTAGGGAAAAAAATAGATGCCTGGTTTGAGTTGTGTGACCTGCCAATTTCATATTAAAATTTCACCTACAGCTTATTGCTGGGCTGCAGCCATTTGATAATATGCCAAATGACTTCTCAGCAAGCACTTTCAAAATATTGGAAATCCAGTGTCCTGGGACCATAAGCAAGACACAGAAACGTGTATGAAATGATACCACCCAGCAATAAAGCATGATCAGTGTTTCTGAATCACAACTGAACAGGCATCCCTGGGGAAGACAAGACAGGATACAAATAGGTCAGTAGCTATAGACTCAAGATCTACTTGGCATAGGTTGGACTATTATTTACTATGCTTTCACAGATTCCACATTCCAGATATAAGAGATGCTTAGCCATTTACACGAAGTAGGAAAGGTGAGGTCGAAATCCTATAAAATGCAACATTTGTGACTCTCTAGGAAAACTGCAAACAAAATAAGCAGACAAATTGCTTTGCCTTTGAGTAATGTAACACTTAAGTGTGAAAATTAATCTGAAAAGAAGAAGAAAAATAAATAGACCTGTGAGTGGGGAACTCTTCAATGGAACCCAAATCTAAAAGGCAAGCTGGAAATTAAATGTACCCATAATCACTGAAAAAGGGGCCTTATGGTCTGAAATGTAGAGTTAAAACATCCCAAATTCTATCCCAATGACCTACTCAACAATGTAAAGTTCACTCCTCCCACTGAATGGTTTACAGCAATAGCTAAAAAGGAAAAATCTGCATTGATGGAAAAGAAAAAAAGTTAAAAGAATCCCACAGAATAAACAGAAACGGTAAAAGAACAGAACCTTCTCCAAATATGCAACCAGATGTGAGAGCAAAGGTTATAAACAGAACTACGTATAAAAAGTAGGAACACATCACTACCTAATTGTAACATGTTCTGTGCTGCCAGATCAGCTGATCTTTTGATAATATCCCTTCACATCCCATTCCTCTTCTGCATGTGCAACAGATTACCTAACCAAATCTTTATAAAGGAGAAAGGGGAACAGATTACAAGCTATATATTAGTTCAAATTATTAATGGTGTTTGTTTACCTTCTTCACATACTCTCCACACATGAAGAATACTTCTCTTAAGTAACTATCAGTATGGACATGGGATATAGCAAGGAGAAAAAAATATTGCAGCTTCATTCAGACTTTTGAGAAAACTATTTCCTTCAGCTAGTCTGTAATCTCAGACTGCAATATGTTTGCTAGCCTTAGATAGCACTTTGGTAATAAAATAGGTATCTTCTGAAAAGTATTATTTAAAAGAAAAGTGCTCCAGATATTTTTTAAGATGGAGGGTGGAATAACAACATGTCATTTTGGGGAAATCTCGTCGCTGGATACTACATAGATACGTAGCCATGGAATAGAAGGTAGATGCTATTCAAGTATGAAGAAAAAACATCTAATTTGTGTCATGACGTATGAGAACTTACTGCAAAACCAAAGTCTGCATAAAAATCATATAGACAAAACACACCACAAAACACTGTTAATAATAATAAATATAAATTCTTGAGTATCTGGGTCAAATTTTACCAAAATCCTTGGCAATGTACAGAGGATTAAAAACCCCCATTTTTATTACATGCAACAAACATTTTAAAAAATAGGTAATATCTTCAATTTTGGCAGCTACAGAAGCATCATGATACATATACTGTTTGTTACTGTTTCCCCTCACTGGTTAAAAACAGCTGCACCTTATTTCTCCCCAGCCCCAGTAAGAAATTCCCTCATGTTGGAAAAAAAGCATCAAATAAGAGTTCCAAGAAGCTCAGTAAAATCGAGTTCATATTCCAGCAATAAACATGCATTTGTCCATAGTGCAGTGAGTCCTACAGTGTAGCAAGATGTAGACAAGCTTTATTATAGTTAGCTTGCTACCAGAAAATCCAGTGCAACTTGCAGAACCTGGCCTGACAATGGGATGCCTTCACCTGCATAGATCCCTACAGGTTGCTATTACTGGTCATAAACAGAAACTAAGTTACTCCTGGCTCAGGTAAGCTAACACCAATCAGGGTGGTGTCTATACTGTAGACATACTGTTAACCCAAATTTTTTGATCAATGCAAATTTTTTTAAGAATAAATTCCCTGAAGGATAAAAAAAAAAATCATGACAATGTCATGGAAGTAAAAAAAAAACAAACCCACAAATCAGAAAATCCACCAACCAAAAGCCTAAAAAAACTAACACACTCTCCCCCCCAAAAAAATGAAAAAAATAATTGAAGCCTAAATGGCAGTTCTTTAAGAATACTTAATCTCAGCTGTGAAGATGCAGAAGTCCCAAGAACAGAATTCAGATCATTGGGCATTTAGTGAGAATCCTGTTTTTGAATAGCAGGAAACAAGTTTTCCAAGTGGCATGTTCCCACTTTAATGCACTGGAGATCTCTGTAAGAGGCTCTAGTAATTGCATGACCTTCATGACATGTTCAAGCTTGGACATGCACTTTTGTTCCATCAATCTAAGTTGTTCCATTCTAGACTCAACAGAATCTTTCTGGGATTGCTTTTCAACATCTCTGCTAGCTTAGGAATGGATGCTGAACTGGATAGCAGAGACCTCTAATCTGTTTGGCAGGTGAGGTTCCCCTTCATTTGTATGACTTCTAGGTTACTGCCACAGCAGGGAAGCACAAGGAGTGTAGGCAAAGTCATGACATGAAAAAACCCATCCCAAGTGTACGCAGAATAGTAACACTTCTGCAGCCACAAAGCAGATGCTTCTGAGACTGCCCTGTAGTTCTTGGCTGGAGACCCTGTGGAAGCAGAAAGTCAGCAAGCTGAAACTGCATGCTGGACGCATATCATCTATGAGTTGAATCATGTAATCATAGAATGGTTAGGGCTGGAAGGGACCTTAAAGCTCATCAAGTTCCAAACCCCTGTCATGGGCAGAGACACCTCTAACTAGACCAGTGACTTGACTGCTGAAGGCCCCTCCCATCATGGCCTTGAATACCTCCAGGGAGGGGCATCCACCACCACATCCCTGGTCAAGCTGTTCCAGTGCCTCACTGCCCTCGTAGTCAAGAATGTCTTCCTAATACCCAATCAGAATCTACCCCCTTCCAATTTAAAACCATCCCCCCTCATTCTAGCACTCTATGCCCTCCTATAAAGTCCCTCCCCAACTGTCCTGTAGGCCCCCTTCAGGTACTGGAATAGGCACTAGAATAATGTATGAACTGTAATATCACAACCCTAGATTACACTAACCAGGAAGAATTCACTCTGATGCTGAAAAAACAGGATATGGGAGAGGTAGAAAGATTCCAAGGAACTGGAAGAAGCATGAGATGAAATAGCACTTGTGCTTTCAATCTCTCCCAAGCTCATTCTCAGGTAGAAGAGTGATGAGAGAAAAAGAATGATATCTCTGAGAAAGCCTGTCCTATGAAGACATTTTTGTTTTCTCAATACATATGTACCAGTGGAGGTACAAAGAAAACCAGGGACTTCACCCACTCCTTGCACTCCTGGTAAGTAGTATACCAGTATATCAAGGAAAAAAATAACCTACTTTTAGGACAAGCATCAAAAATGTTTTCTTGAAGTACTGAAAGTGCCTTACAGACACCTGACAGGTAGGAACAAGATGGATCTCTGAATTTTTTTTTTCACAGATGATATAGAGAAGACAAAGAAAGAGGAAAAATTAGAAGGCTGAACACTATTTTAGAGGAGCATGAAAGACAATATGCATGAGCACCTTGTACCTATGTCCTGTAGAACCACATTATACCAAGCAGTGTACTTGATCACCACATAAAGTATCTGTTTACAGGGAGACTGGTAAACGGGTAGCATTTAGAAAGAGCGCATCACTGTCCTCAGAAAGTATATAATGGTTTTCATAAAGTAAAGCTGTAATCAAGCAGTAAACACCAGAAATTTTGAAAGCATTTAAAGCACCGTTAAAAAATAAAGTACCAGTTTTTGCTACTCTACACAAGCCATATATCACTGCATTTGTTTTTAGTAAAACAACTCTTATTTTCCACTGGATTTAAGCAGAAAGTATACTCAAACATCTCCCACTTACACTTTCTCAGAGACAGCATGCTTGGTCTGAGTCTTGCAAGCATAGAAGCCCCCCAACACAAAAGGGGATGCTGAGGCACAAGCACCTGCTTCCTGCACAGCATCCCCACTTGGTGCAGTTGATTATGTACCTACCCGTCCTTCTTCCTTTAGCATGGTCTTCAGGTCTCCTGAGGGAAGTTAAAAGACAAATTCTCTTGAAGTAAACTTGTCTTTCAAGACAGTTTAACCACAATCTCTGTCATGGATGCCTTGATGATGGCCCTGACAAAATTACTAACAAGACATAGCTAACGATGACTGAATTTTCCCAGTAAAAAACATTACAGGGGATGGCTCATATTTAATAGATAGTTAACCATTTGCCATAATGCACAGGCACTCTTTCCACAACCATTGCCCCAAGGGAATTGGAAAGGACTCCTGTGGTTTGGGTAATAAGCCAAGGACAGAGAGAAAGTTTAATTATGTAAAGATAGAACATATTATGGTGGTTCTGGCTGAGCTGATGATAATGAAGAGTCCAAAATTACAACCCAGTAATGTTGATCATCAACAGAAAAGGTACACTGTGAATCTGTAGGTAGTAGAAAATTTTGCATTGGCAGCTTTCACATTCAGATGTGTTTATGGAAGTGGCTACCCAGGACCAGTGTCATCTGAAGAGAGTAATTAGCCCAAGCAATATAAATTCAGGGTTTTACCAATGAGTATGAGAATCAGACATAGATGTTTGCAGAGCACTGCAACAGTTAACACTCACAGATTTTAATTCAAGTCAGGCAATAATAAATCCATGGAAGGTAAATTGTTAATACGTAGACATTTTCAAAAGTAATCCTTTTCCCAATAACTTTTTCAAAGGTATTTTAGAGAATTTGTCTACAGCAGAGTGAAAAACAAAAAAACCAAAACACCACATGGGCACACTATTTATACAATTATTTATGCTACAACAACAATAGCCATACAAAATTAATCTTCTTATAATTGTTCAACTTGATTCAAGAAGTTGATGCTCTTGGTTTGTAAACAGCCCACTCCTGCAATGAAGACATATTCTTGCATATGATTCTCCAACCAAAAGCAACTATCAGGTAACTGTTAAAATTGAAAGCAATTAAGATCTTAAGTAGGCAGTTATGGCAGGCGTTGCCATAAACTGAAACAGAACAAAAATGCTCCACTCCTATTCATTAGGCATTTGTCACAATGTATACGCTAAATGCTTTTGTTTGAATAGAAAAGCAATTATGTTTTTAATACACTTATATTCTACTCATCTCCTCATCATCCTAGGATAATGAGTCATTAGAAAAAAGAATATTATATACAGCAATACAGCTTATTGTTCTGTGCAAATTATTATTGCATCAGCTGAGCATAAGTACCTGACAGTTAGGAAAGCTTAGTTGTCAGCAGTTTCTGCTTGTGCTTGTACTATCCATGCAAGCCTCCAGAAGACTTTTTCTTCATCTAGCCCTATTTTCTACTATTACTGAATCTAAGGTTCATGAACCCTGGATCAGATATAGGAGCAGAGGACATTTTGATGACATAAAAAAAAAAATCTCTGTATAGCTGCCATGTGACTAGCTCCCATGAGGCACAGATGCATCTCAAGCAAGTCCAGAATGTACAATTACCATGACTACAGAGGAGTAACTTACTTAATACAGCAAACAGTGTATAAGAAATAAATAAATAAGTATAATACTCATTTTCATATAAATCAACATCATCAAATTGCTGGAGAACACAGTTGAGGCAGATAGGCTGGGAAGATCATTGTTTTTAAATGAGGAGAGTCAGAGTTCAGGCTGCTTTCTACAGATGACCTGATTATCCTCAAACCAATGCCAAGATAAAAATCATGCTTCCACACCCATAAAGCTACTATATCAGCTCTGAAAAGGGAGCTATGAAAAACAGCTGTAGCCAAGGTGAAATGTTAGGCAAGGTTAAACTATCTGTCTTTAAGCGGTATATGCTATGTCCTTGTCCTCACCTATTGCAAGATGCCAGGAGCATGACCCTAGCAGGGACCTCACGCAGGCTGGGGAGACTGCGGTAGTCATCTCTGCGAGAAGTGAATCTTTCTCCTGCAATGATGTCCAGACCTGTGCTGACTATTAGCTCTGCTGGAGCCATTACACCGCAAGCCATAAACGGCATAAGCAAAGACAGATAATTGGTTAAAAATGTTGAGGGGCTATATTTTTACTGCCCAAACAAATGGTTCTTTAAAGGAGGACTCTGCCATTCCTTATTATATTACTGTGTTTAAAGCAAGTCTGAAAATAAATGGGTGCTTCACTGGTAATAAAGATAGAAGGCCAAAATTCTGCTCTGCAATAATTGTTATTTACAAAAGATGCAAAAGTAACTTGCACCTAAACGTCTCTCAATTAATTTTACAACTAACATTTTTGGAAATTAATAGAAAATAAATATTCTTTCTGAACATAATTGCTTCAGTTGGCTTCTCGGACAAAATTTCTGTAGACTTCTGACATGCAAAACTGAATTCACTAATTAGAGTATTTTTCATATATCAAAGAATCACTGCACCTGATCAGCATCAAAATAGGGAATACGTACGCGCATGTGGAAACCAGTTAATTGCTTCCTATCTCACAGTGATAGGGGCCATGCCATTAATTCTCCAGCATATGGCACAAAATTAGAGCCTATTGCTACTACATTTTCATCATGTTAGAACGTTAACACTAGGTTGCACTCTTTTATATAAATCTAATAAAATACATAAGAAATTAGATTCAGGTCCTGGTAAACTGTTGTGCATTGTTGGTTTTTTTGGTTGGATTTTTTTTTCCTAAATGCTAGACTTTACACCACAAGTTAATAACATGTACAGAGAAGACATTTTAGAGTCTTTTATAGAGTTAAAAGGAAGCAGAAACAAGCAATAAATAGCTGCATATACGCAGTACTTAGGTTACCCTTGAAAAATCAAAGCTTTTGTTGCAAAGTTAAAGGCATAGTATACTGTAAGTCTTTTATAAACACTTTTATGATACCTTTGTGAATCCTAATGCACTGTTACTGGAGTTTCTGGTAAAGGTTTATATCATACTATGTTTACAGAAAGACTATTTTAAAGGTTTTACAGAAAAAGATGGTATCGAGATAACCCTTCTGATAAGAAGCAGAAATAAACTGAAGCAGAAATAGACTTATGCTAAAAAAAGGTTTTTGGGTTCTAAATATTATGATGCTCAGCATATGCTTCCTCTACAGATCTATTTGATTGCTGATTTTCTAATGACAATATTGATGTGCTGTTAATAGAAATATGCAGCACATGCTTGCTAATCGTCATAGGCATACACTGCAAATCCGTTTGATTGTTAAAATTCCTAATGATGATATTGATGCAATATTGACATGCTGTTGAGAAAAAAATCCAGCATGTAGTGAATGGTTAAATGAGGTAGGATACACCAGATATCTGTTTGATTGTTAAATTACTAAAAATTACTCGAGAGCATTTTCAAGGCAATAAAAGAGAAAAAACATGCAACACGTTATTCTGAATATTCTAGACTGCAATACTCTTGAAGCAGTATATTTTGTGTTTGTTCCGAGAACATTATACACATCATTTTTAAAAACCGTATCAAGATCTTTTGTGTAGACTTCTGCATGCTGTTAAAAGAACAGCATTAAATGAGTACAATATTTTAATAGTTTAATAGGTTTTGCAAACAGATCTTTTTTCAGAAGAGAAAAAATTAAATGTTTTTTCTTTTTAAAAAATTTTTTTAAATTAAAAATAGCACAGACACTACAATATGAAGCCTATTAAGAAAATAGTAAATGCAGATTTGCAAATGCTATTATTTCACAAGCAGATTTTGCAATTCAAAATTATTACTTAATTTTATACATATATATATATAATATATATATATGAAGTGGTATAAAGTTATCAAAGCAGAATTCTAATAAGTTTTCCTGGAAATTATCATTACAAAAGAACAAGGTTTTTGGCACTGAATACCCTGTTTTCTTTTGTTTGGTAACCTATGAAGACACAAACAAAATTTCAAATATAGTCTTAACTTTTCCATCAACTTCCTTTCCCACTGTTATTCCTCCATGCAGACAAGCAAACAACCAAAACCCTCAACTCAAACTGAAAACTTATGATGGGGTCAGGGGAGAAGAGAAAACTGGCAGCACAGTCGAACGCAGCGGCAGAACTCGCACTTGAGCATGAACAGCGCCTTCCAGCTCTGATGTAAATTTCTGTTTCATCAACAATATAAGTGATTTAATACTGACTGAACTGATCCAAATCATATTAATCCTCAACTTCGGGTGCAGGTTAGATGGCCCTTTGTATCTCGGAGCATAGACTGCCATCTAGTGACAGCAAGAGCCTTGTCAATCACGTATGAACCCAGAGAGAACTAGGTCGGGCTCCGGCTGTTTTACCACCACCCACCCTACCCCCCGCCCCCGATCCCGCCTGCTCTCTTGGCCAAGGTGGGAGCGATGCCTAGTCTATAGGTCTATAGGTCTTCCAGATCCACTGCGTACTGCTCTGGGCCTACCCCTGAATTGGGTTTCAATTAAGCACACAGGATCTCCCTTCTCCAACAATAACAATCAATAAATATATAATATTCATGGAAGAAATAATTTATTTTCTCCAAAACACACAGACTACAAGACGTTCTCCACCAGGACCATAGAGTATGTTCTCATATACAGTGTTCCAGAACTGACTCAGTCTATTTCAATTTTTTCTCGTGTTACCCCTTCTAACGTTGAGACTTTTCCACCACTGAGGCCTGGAACAGAACAGGAACCTGAATGCTGTAATTTACTAGCCCATGATGAGAACAAGGAAGAGACTTAAAGCTTCTGCAACTGCAGCAATCTCTGAGCAGAGAGAATGATAAACATATGCGTAAGAACGAATGGAAAAATGGGCAAAGCAATAAGATCCACATTGTTAATTCTGACAGCTTCAGGTGTTAGCTAGTGTCTAACACACTCTACAGATCAGCAAAGAAAAGTTAATGCATTGGAAAACATAGCTCTTATAACGATACAAGGCCACTGAAACCTAGAATTATCCACTCCTGACAGTACAATAGCTGCATAATTAATAGGGCTTCCTTTAATACGCACATTATTGTCTTCCAGTTCCATGCACAGTGGAATACATGATACTCTGCAGCAAAGCAAGGGCTGCTTATTTCCAGCTTCAGCCCATTCACCTGTTCAAGCTACAGAATCAGTGAAGCTTTAAAAAAACCAGTCTCAGAGCACATGAATAGAGTCAAGAAAAACAAAACAAAACCCCACTTGTGTAAGTGTTTGGATAAGCAATTAGTGCATGTGAAAACGTTCTGAGAAGACGGTACATCACCCCACTCCTTCCTGCATGTACAGCACTGATGGATTCTGTATTGCCGATTTTCTGGACAACACATTGCTATAGGCAACATAGCACTGGAAGAATGACAGACTAGGCAGAAAAACTCTTGTATAATCAAGGTAGTCACTGCTACCTTGGAAGTACCTAGGAAGACGATAACATACTGACAAACCGTAATCAGAACAAGATGTTTCTATAGCATACCAACTTGAGCAGCTGGACTAGGCGAACACATAATGTTCTATTGGAGGTACTTAAGCTAAATGACTGAAGCAGCTTTCAGGGGTCAATAAATTATAAGAACTTGCAGGTGGCCTTAGGACAGGTGCAGACCAGAACTTGGTATTTATATTTCTTTAATTTTATTTTTTCTTAAGCTAATAGTTGTTCCTTTAGAGTATGATGTTCTGGTGGTCCCCACAGTGCTAAACTTGCAAAAGATTTTTCCTGAAGAAACTTCTGCCTGAAGAAAATTGTGAGATGCAATTTATAAATCTGATTTAAAAAGAGGGTAAACATGGAAGTTAAGGCTATGAGCAAGTGGGAGATTTGTTCAGGTGGTTAGCAACCAGCTTCCATGATATCCTGAGTGTCAGGATTCCTTATCTTGCAGAAAAAGACTCAAAAGCACCAGATTCGCTTGCAGTGCAATTCACTGAGTGCTGGGGCCTAGTCCTGTTCCTAATCTTCAGCTCCAAACTTTCCTCTGGACATACAATCAGAGAAGTTCATCCAGCTAGAATAAAACACAGAATTATAATATTTCAGCCCATTCAAAATCCTCAATAGCTTTGGGCTGATGTGGCAACAGTGATCTATGTAAGAGTGGAGTACTTTGATCTGGAATTCCTGTTTATCCTCTTTCTTAATTTATGGGAAACATAGTTCCCTTCACTCTCCTGCCATCAAATGGATAAATGATTATACATAAGCCTATAAAGGCCAGTCCCAGATTTATCATGGAATTACAGTTACACTCTGCAATATTCATGACAATTCCACCTTTGCTTTTAAAGATTGTTTTCTGTACCTAAAATACCTAATATATTTGGCCTCTAAATTAAATTCACACACTGCTGATTTTGGTCAACTCTATCAATTTATACAGGAATAACATTTTACAAAATTTATTAATAGTTTTCATCAATGTTTCACTTCATCGCAGAAATAAAGTTGAGCTTTGAGGGACTTTATTCCATAACTTGCTTAACTAAATTGAATGCAGTAAGACAGACAGAAAGAGGGTGTTAATCTATGAACAAGAATCATACCAGCAAAACCAGTAATACTATACATATATATAATCATAGCTTACAAGTTAGTGAACTGTGGTAACATATTTCCAAGAACAAAAAGATGTTAACTAAAGCTTAGTTTTCACATTTATCTGTGGTTACAGATGTCATTCCACAGACGATTAAAGAAGGAATAAAGCAGCGGTGGGGTGAGTGGTTTGTAAATTGGAAAACTAAGGAGTTTTAAATATCACCTTTTTAAAAAACGAAAGTCAAATATAATTTGATAATTTTTTCCCACTCAACTGTAATCATCTCAGTCACTAGAAGAACTTTAAGTTTTGCAGTAAAGAGATTTTTAAGAACATTAACTTTTTAGTGTTAGAAATAAAGTTTTATTCTTTCCTAACATCATGCCTCAGCTCTTAAGCCAATTAAAAAACAGTTCTATTCTGCAAGTGCTTCTGACAATGTGAAGCCTGCAAGAAATTTCAATTTTCTAATTTAGAACTAAAAACAAAACAGTGATGTATTTAATTTCTCTCAAATAACCCACCTACACAAGGCTGATAAAGTTACTATACTATCACTCAGCGCAGTAGGAGTTGCTTGTTAGCTACTGGTTATTGAAGAGACTTCTGGTTTCAGCAGAAGATGGATGAAGAAAAACTAAATTTAAATTTTGGAGAAAGCTACGGGGTTATAAAGGCAATGACTCTGCAACAACATTTCAGCCCAGTTTAGTCCTTATCAAATCACAGAAGAAAGAATAAGTTCTGAAAAAGCTCAAGAATTAAAAATAGTATGGATGAGAGATTGAAAAAATCCAAACCTGAGTAATATTTCAAATCTATGCAATTTCTTCTAGAAGCAAGAAAGGTACCTTCCATTATAGTGTCACATGTAGAGTTACTGCCTTCAAAGTTGTTACAGTCTGCCAGAAATGTCCAAGAACCTACTTGTTACTAAGTCATCTTTTTCACCGTATGACTCCCAAATATAAACTGGAAACAACACTTGAGAATAAAGCCAGCCTAGCATTAGAAAATGCCAACGCCTGCTGGTGCTGCAGAGGGAGGATTTGCCTCCTCCATACATCACCCTGAGCATCATTTCCCTTTCCGGCAGGAGCTGTCACAGACCAGTAGAGCAGAAACCCATGAGATTGGGGATGGATCTTTCCTCCCTTCCTCCCCACCGCCGTCTGTCCTGCAGCTGCCTCTCTCCTTATAGTCACCAGTGGACAGGTGGCTTTGGGACAGGCTTTGGGACAGGCAGAGAACAGCCACTTAGCCTGGGAAGTGGATTTACTTTGTAGGGACCACAAGTTTAAGGCATCTATAGCCAGAAGACCTTGTTTAAAAGATCCCTGTTCCCTTTGGGCAGCTATACTTGGTGCTTCCAAGCAAAGCTGTGCTGGCTCAGGAACCACATTTGACCACAGTACAGAACAGAGGTTCTGTCTTCCAAACGGGTTCAATCCCTTTGTCTCACCCTGCTACTAGGTTTCTCAGATTAAATTCAAGGTACCTTTACCACACCTATTCTTCTTCTGCTTTATTCAGTTTTGGTCTGCTCACAGTTGAAGTGCCACAAGTACTAAGAGCAAGGCTATTCATGACAATGCAAAAAGAATAATGGGATATTGAAGGGGCAGACAGTACAAGTGTTTGTTTCAAGAGTTATTAACAAGCACAGGGAACACTGCAGGAAAAGATAGAAACATTTGTGTGGTTGTCACGAGACACCTAGCGCAGGTCAGGTTTTGTGTGTTGTGTGTAAATGTGTGAAATTAAAGAGCAAGCAAACAAAAATCACCCCACCAAGAATCCTCAATCTCATGAAACCCATCGTCTAATAGGAACCCTACAGATAAACGACACTTAAAAATCTCTGGGGCTTAAGATAGATCTTAGACCTGTGTCAAAATAAAACAGATCTTAGACCAATCTAAGAAAGATTAAATGAAATCTCCAAACTGCTAAATAAAGTCATACTGAAGAGCCCAGAATAGTGCAATCCACAGAAAAAAAATGTAATTTAGGGATATAATTTTTCCTTTCCCAACTGCCAGGTGAGATGATCAGAAGTTTGCAAGCATGGTTAAGAAAAACAGGATCAAAATTTCTGTGAAATTTTCTGAATGATGCCTGTGAAAGACCAAAGTATTTTTCAATGCAACTGTAAATTGGCTTAAATTGGTAAAATAAGAAATTTCCACATCTTTGAGTAGAATAAAGATACATCCAGAGCTGGTAAAAACTGTAAAGACAATTGATAAACTACTAAAATGTGTCAAAATAAAACATTTCCAACTGTAACTCAAAAAAACAAGAGTAAAAATAGCAATAGTAAATTGATCTCCTTCAAATTTATTACAGAGGACAAGAGATACAAGAGTTCCCAGGAAAACAAGTGTGTTGTCATGCTTGCCATAACACCAACCATTTTTCAACACTGTCGTTCTCAGCACAAATTGTGCAGAAATACAAACCAAAATACATCCATAAAGATACAGCTGGAGGACAAAGTTTTGATGATACAGAAACAAATATCTTTTGTTGGGTTACTTAATAAATTTGCCAGATTGTAAAGCAGATTAGTTTTTGACATAAACTGCAAGAACTGAAAGTGAATTTCAAAGAGATGCTTTAGCAGAGTGCAAAGTAGTTATAGCATCAAAAACTGTGTCCACATGAACGAAATTGTCTTCAGATTAAAGCAGCTGTCCCAAGGAGAAACTATTTTGAACTGGAAAGAGGTCAGCCTGGATGGAAGTGAGCACCAGGGGGAATTTTAACAAGCTTTGTTAAGTGATCTTATGCTTCGTGCCTTCCAGAAGACACATTCTTCAACATAAAGTGATTAGTGGCTCACTGGAATTAAAATAAAAAATAAAAACAAAAATTTTGTCAAAAAAAGTTTGCATCAGGGAGTGTCTCAATGTAGGTACAGACAAATTTCAAATACACATAAATCAGGTAGAGGTTTTTGGTTACTTATTACTGAATGTAGAGAGATACATACTTCTAGAAAAGGGGTCAAATTTATGATATAAGAAAGGAAGCTGCAGTAAGATACCAAAGCAAGCAAACGTACTCACACTGTTGTTACACTTAGTATTCTCCAGTAAGATTTATTTGCACAGACACAAAAAAACCACAACTAAGAACACCATCACTGGCTCACAGAAAACAGTTATATTAGTTTAGTTCTTTTCAACAATTTCTATTCTAATTTATGATACACATCCCTAGTTGATAGATAGCGAGTCTAGAATTGGGGTCTCATCCATCTGAAGTGTCTGCTAACACAGCTAGTCTTGCAGCCTTACTCCAGTGGTCTGAGGACCAGCCTAAGAGGCGCTAGGAAGCTTTAATACTTAAGTCTCTGTTCCAGCCAGAAAATTACACTAGAGCTTTGTGATCTTTCTTTTTCTAAAGCCCTTTTTAACCTCACCTGAACATTCTCCATGTGTAATATAGCAGGCCTCCAGCCAAGAGGGAGCAAAGAAAGCTGAGAAGACAAACCACAACTGCACTCTGCCCCCACCTATCCATCCTCCGAAGGCTGCAGCAACCCCCGTTCCCAGTTTTTAAACACAACAGGAGCACATAATGCTCCCTTACAAAAGGGCCTGAGCCAGGTCAGAAACAAGTGAAGCCAGGGTTAAATTTAAATACCACAGTAGTGAGCCAGGTGCACTTTTTAGGTTAACAGAATGTCTGGGAATAAGAGCAAGATCCTGCCCACTCATCACTCCTTAAACAGGGCAGGATGGTGCAGCTTATGCATCACAGCACCAGTGGAACCTGCACAAGTCCCTTGCGTTCTCTTTGTTACAGCTATCAAAGATATCAACTATTGGTTCAATATTCTCCCTCCCATCTTCCACAGCCTCACAACCAGACTTGAACTGACACCAGGGAATTCTGATTAACGATAAATAGTCAGATTTGGAGTACAGATATAAACATAGTTTCAAACAAATCTATTGGTAGTAGAGCAAAAATCTATTTTGACCTCCGCAGCCTGAAGCATAATAGCTTTATCCAAATAAAAGGGGTTGGACTTGATGATCTCTGGAGGTCCCCTCCAAGCCCTACAATTCTGTGATTCTGTGAAATGTCATTGACTGGCCTGAGGAATCACAACCTCTGTCTTCCAAAACTTTGCTGTTTTGAAGGCATTGGTTCAGATAGACACTGCATAAATATTCAGCCTGGAAGACCAACTGCATCCTAAGCTGCATCAAAAGAAGTGTGGCCAGCAGATGAAGAGAGGTGATTCTGCCCCTCTGCTCTGCTCTGGTAGGACCTCACCTGGAGTACTGTGTCCAGCTTTGGAGACCTCAACACAAGGACATGGACCTGTTGGAGCGCATCCAGAGAAGGGCCTCAAAAATGATCAGAGGGCTGGAGCACCTCTCCTGTGAAGACAGGCTGAAAGACTTGTGAGCTTGTTCAGCCTGGAGAAGAGAAGGCTCCAGGGGGACCTCATAGTGACCTTCCAGTACCTGGAAGGTGCCTCTATAGGAAAGCTGGGGAAGAGCTTTTCACAATGGCATGTGGCAATAGTATGAGGGGTAATGGTTTTAAACTAGAAAAGAGGAGATTTAGGTTGGATACTAGGAAAAAAATCTTCAATATGAGGGTGGTAGATCACTGGAACAGGTTGCCCAGAGAGGTAGTGGAAGGTCCCATCCCTGGAGATACTCGGGCCTGATGGGGCTCTGAGTAACCTGATCTAGTGAAGATGTCCCTACTTACTGTAGGTTGGACTAGATGACCTTTAAAGGTCCCTTCCAACCTAAGACATTCTATGATATTGCTAAATTGATTTCAGCAGCTTCTAACATTTAACATAATGCAGGGGACTTGAGAGGCTAATATTAAGAAAACAAAAAACAGCAATACTTTTTTCCTTGCCCACTAGTACTTTATTGATAAACACCCTAGGCCTCGTAAAAAGTACATTTTCAAATTAACTCCTTAACACTAGGCACACTAAATTCAAAGGACTGCTTAGTTTATTCCCTTAATTAAATTATTTTTCTAATTATGGATATTCATTTCCCATAATCAAGTCAAAGACTCTAAGTACTACTAGAAATAACTTAAAATTTGGCAAAAAATTGCACACATTATGGCTACAACTACTACCTGTTTAATGCTGCTGCTGTACCAACATATTGTGAAAGTTTAGACATCTCAGGGAGTGTTTCTTTCTCTCAAGAGAGTCAGTCCTTGACATTCCAAATAGACCATCTCCTTCCCCCACAAATGCTAGATAATTACATTTCAATTCTCGTGTCGCTCTACATTTATGCAAAGATTATTGTGGATGTTTATTTAGGTATGTTACACTTGCACCAGTGTTATAGGCTGAGACTAGAGGAAAATGAGCTTCCTGACCCAGTACATGGCAGCTCTTTAGTAGAAAATGGCTTTAGCTTGTATTAAAGCTACTTTACAGAAGACAATTTCTGTTGTTTCACAAAGATAGTTAACCCCATAGTTTCACATCTTGTTGTGCACTTTTGGCATAAAATTTTTATTTTAAAAATATTAGATTCCGCTATGGTCTCCCAGTTTGTTTTTTTCCAAGGTGTTAAATGATTAACATCAGTTAACATTCAATGCTACAAAAAACGTAAGATATTTTGCTGTCAATTAAGGTTTGAGTGCCACTATTTTTTTCCCCTGCAGTTTATATTGAAAGATTGGAATACAGTTTTAGAACATAATGTCATGGCTTAGTTTCATATTGCATACTTTAAAAGGTGTCAACAATTAGTAAAAGTATTTCTTTAAATAACCTTGCATCAACAGGTTATCTCAGGAAGATCAGAACTAGTGCAGCCAGCAGCAGTAAGGAAGCAACCGCCCCCCTGTAGTCACACTAGAGGAGCTGCGACTTGAGACCTTTTTTGGACCCCTCACCATAAGAAGGATACTGAAGTGCTGGAGCATGCCCAAAGAAGGACAGTGAAGCGGAGGGAAGGGTCTGGAATACGTCATACAGGAGCAGCTGAGGGAACTGAGGTTGTCTAGCCTGGAGAAAAGAAGGCTGAGGGGAGACCCTGTTGCTCTTTACAACTTCCTGAAAGGAGTTGGCCAGGTGGGTGCCAGTCTGTTATCCTAAGCAACAAGTGATTGGATGTGAGAGGAAGTAGCCTCAAGTTGTGTCATTGAAGGTTTAGATTTGATATTGCAAAAATCTTCTTTACTGAAAGGGTTGACAAGTTTTGGAACAAGCTGCCCAGGGGAAGTGGTTGTGTCATAATCCCTGGTGGTAATTCAAAAGAGGTGTAAATGTGGCACTGAGGGACATGTTTAGTGGTGGACTTGGCAATGTTAGGTTAATGGCTGGATTTGATGATCTTAAAGGTTTTTTCCAACTTAAATGATTCTATGATAATTTGCATATCTCTTTGACCCTGTTGTGTACACAGGCTGTCCACACTATTACAGGCATCACTTTCTTCTTCGTTTGTCTCTCTGTTGCTCCACCACTGCTCTCTGAGCACTCGTGAGTTGTTGGACTTGATGATCTTAAAAGTCTTTTCCAATGAAAATGATTATATGAAGATAAAGATCACCTTTTCTTTTTTTTTTTGGTCAGAGGTAGAGGGTTCTTTCTAAACATAGATCCAACTCTTCATGCCTTCTCTCCTTGAAACATCTGGAGTGAATTCAACCCTTGTAGATATTTTCTCCCCCACTTCCAACGTTTAAAATCATGTAAAAGATTATAACATAATGTAAACACAAAACATGAACACAACATGAAAAAAACCCCAAACTTTAATCCTTTTCAAAAAGGGACATAAACTGTCTAAGAACAGTATGTTTTCTGTAATGCCTTTTCAAAATATATCGTTTTTTATGTTTTCACTGTGCATTCAAACAGCTGTCTTTTATGATTTGTAGATAATACATGGTCGATGGCTTATTTAGGGTCCAGGCTCGTGAAGAATTTTTTAAGTGGCCTGAATGTACATGACAAACCATACTGACCAACAGAAGCGCATTGCAAAAATCTCCGTAAGTTTCTATTGTATCCCATTGGCACTCCTGTCCATTCTGAAATATTTCTAAACACTTGTACTCTGTAGATCCTTTTACAGGGTGCCAAAGTACAACATTTCCAATTATAGAATACAAAGGCATTTGTCACTTTAAAAAGTAATGTGATTTACTGATTTTAAAATGTTAGAGTTTATGTGTTCATTAGAAAAAACATTCAGTAGCTTTCTGTTGAGTATTCATAAAATCCTATCTGCCAGATTATTGCATTAATATGGTATGAATAAATGAAAGCAGTAATCATGATTTTATTCTTCACTTTGCAATTTACAGTTTGCTTTGCTTCAATGGTACAAAATTATCGTGCCTGAAACAATATCTCATGGTAATTTGTTTTAGGACTCTTTAGAACACACATATATAGAGAACCCCACCCAAAGTAATTGGATGGATATCATAAAGCATATGTAGATAAGACTATTACATTTTCTTTGTCAGATCCTCAGTAATACTTAAGATGGCATAAAAAGTCTATTTTTGTCAAGTTTTTAAAATAAAGATATTTTATACATATTTGCCACTTTTCAATCACCATGCAATCCCTAAACTACGCTGTCAATTCTGAAGCCCCCAAGGACATTCATGAGGATTACTGCAGAAGAAATAGCTAGTTTGAAATAGCCAACCATCATGAAGACTTGATTCTACAGCACACAACTTATAACACCTGTTGTAACACACACTATTTCTTTTTCCAGAAATCAACATCCCACTGCGTTACCACTGTAATCCATGGTGGCCTCCAAGAAGAGTCAGGCAGACTTTAGCTCAAAGAAGAAAGAATTCTCTTATATCTAGAAGTTTGATTAGACTCCTCAGTATGTGGCTTCCTCATAGCCTCAGCCTTTTCTATCACATCTTAGTGTTCATCTTTCAGTCATACCTGTACACCTCAGCAGCAATGGATAGCTTTCTTCCAGTTTAAAATACCACTGAAGTCAATGGGACGTTGTCGAAGCAATGATTGTCAAAAGGTATCTATAAAGAGAGGATTTATATAAGAGATCTGCCAATAAAGTATCAGACAGGAGTCTCTTCTGATATACTAAATGACCATACCTCCTACAGGCCTGCATATTAACCTCACAGGACTCTGACTGGCAAGGTTCTCAGACCACCTCATTACCATTAAACAAGCATTCCGAGACACTCTCAAGTACAGTGATCCTTGTTTCAGCAGCAGAAAAAGCATTCTGTTTGCACACAGCAAGTCCATTGCGCTTCACAGAAACTCTTCACTGTGGCTCTTCACAGTCCTCATCAAGGGTGTAAGGGAAGTGAAGGAACAACTGAATAAAAATCTTCAGCATGGCTGCAGGGTCACGCATTAAGAACACATCCAACCATTCTAGCCACCTTGTGCTTTCATCAATATTTTAATTTGAGCTAGACAGTTTCCCAGGAGCCAGCCCAAGGGACTAGAAAACAAGTGCAGGGGATAAAAGCAGCAAAGTTATATCTAGAGAGAGAATACGTGGTGAAGTATATTACCCCCCCTTAGAATTTTTTGCATATATCACAAGAATAATATTCCTGGTTGCATAAGTACCCTTAGACAAATGCAGGCTTCTATACGAGTCTTCCACTAAATTCTAGTTATCTGTCTTGGAGGTGGAGGTAGATGTTTGGGAAGAAAGCATTGTTCAATAGGTATCACAACCTTGCATTATCACACCCGTTCAGCCAGCTAAGGGACAGATTTGAGAATTAAGATCATGATATCCACCCAAAAGAAGCTGTCTCTTTACAGCTATCACCTTCTCCATATATGTCTGGCACAATCAACTAAGATTTCTATTCTTATATTCTCTAGCTATTACAAACCATAATTAGGAGATATGAACATTCCCAAAGGGTTTTCATTAAAGTGAAACAATAGTCACTATGACTCACTGAAGAGCTCACTAGAGATTAAAGAAACAAGGGATTTAAAAAATACCAAAAACAAACCCCACAACAAAACAGGTGAGGAAAAAAACCAACACCGCACAACAAAAAAACCCAGGAAACAAACAAAAAAACACCCAAAACTTAAGACTTCTGTTCATTTTTTCACAATTTTGGACGTAATATATGTTCTTAAAACCCACTGCTTTATCCATGTATGTATAAATCAAG
>JAKCOX010000002.1:21060000-21080000 GCA_022605575.1 Laterallus jamaicensis coturniculus | reverse complement strand
GTACGCAGTAAACCCAGCATGCCCAAGAGTTGTTGTATTAGCTGTACTTGCACCATACAGGCATCCTGTGCCTGGGGAGTACATCTGAGACTTCCAGCAACTAGATGGACCTCCACTAGGCTGTGCAACTGTTACAGGCTCAGGATCTCCCATCTCTGGGTTTACTGCACATGCACAGACCACATACACAGTTACATTCTCAGCAAACCAACCAACCATGCTCCTCTCCCCATCCTTATACCACATAGGACACACACGTGCTTGTCCAAGAGTACTGTACTGGAATAGGACAAGCCTTGCCTAGCATTTTCAGTAAGAACATCACCACAACCTCCACTACCTTAACAGCATTTCTCCACTCTGTGCTGCTATATGACTATACGTAGGATAACTGCTATACAGCTATCCAGAGCTAAAATTGGCGTGCTGATTTTGCAGTAATGTGAAAACAAAACAAAGAAAAAAACCCAAGATGCATAAAAAAAAAATAAATCCAAACATAAAAAAATCAGAGCAGTGCAAACTATCCCCCACCAACTAGCAATAAGAAAATTTAATTGTTGTAGCAGGTAGCTACAGATGCGGGATCCAAGGTTTTTAAATAACTGTCCTAATACATTCTCACTCAGTTGGACAGCTTCAAAGAAGGTAGCTGGCCACACCTTCAACAAACACATCTTAAGTAACAACACAGTACAGAAACACAAATTGATCCACACATCTTGCAGTAGAGATACTTTCCCCCCAGCTAATATTGTAAATGACAGAAATACAGTAAAATAATTAGAAAATATCTCTGTACACTGTACCCTACCAATGATCGCTTTCTGCGCATAGTAAGTTACTACTGGTCAGAACAGTGCCAGGTACAACCAGCCTCCTGTCACAGATCTTTTTTTTTCTAGGACATCTATAGTGTAACAGAGACCTATCTCATTTTCCTGATGTAGCAAAGACCATACAGTACCTTTGTGGCATAGAAGACAGCAAAGAACAGACACTACGTATCAAATTGCCTATCTTCTTTGAACAATGATAAAGCACTAAGGAACATGAGCCAAATCACTCCTCCCAGATCCATCACTGCCTGCAGACTTCATCAGACTCACCGTCAGGTGAGCACAACCATAGGTCAGGCCTTCTTCTCAAACAACACCTCACCTCTGCTAGTCTTCCTTACCTCTCACCTGCGAGTTTATAGGCATTGATTGAGTGCCTTCACCTTGCAGAGGGTTGGCTGTGCATCAGATAAACTTCTCTGGTATTCTCAAAATACATCTCTGAGAAAGTGAGAACCTCCTGAAAACATCTTGCCAGGGCTTTCTTTGAAAGGCTGTATGAACTTGCAAATATGCCAGCATTAGAATCCCATGCACCGAGGAGTGTGAAACAATAAATTGGTGTTTGTTAAAATTTGTTCTTCTCACCTAAATACCAAAACACTAGAAAACAGGTACGAGTTTAGGACATGGCTAAAATAAACTTCCCTTGTGTAAAATTCTATAATAGTTTTATATACAAGCCAACAGAATATGGGGTTAACATCTATGTACTGCTACTTCATTTTGCCAGTAGGAAACTTGATGGCTTTCAAGTAATAAATCATAAAAACTTCCCTATTTCCTAACATTTTTAAGATAAGGGAGAAGGAAATCAAATCAATTTAGGTTTCTCTAAGCAGGTTCCAATCTTTTTAACAAGGGACAAACATGCTGTCCTTGTCAAATCACTTCAACGTGAAACAACTGAAAATTTATTATCTTATAAAGACCATCTATGCCTTTTCCCAGCATTGTCTGAAGACTGCACTGAGATGATGTCCACACCAGCTGCAATTTTACTTAGAGGGTGGGAGGGAGAAGCAAATGCACACACATAGCTACTCTTTTATATGTTGGTCTATCACAAAAGTTATTTAATCTTATGTATAATGACAAAAATCATATACTCAAAAATTAAATTAAGGTAGATTTGTGTACTTAATGTGCTTTGTCTTAGCATCTTTATTACTGGTTACTGTGGGTTTTTTCCATTAAGTTTTATAAAAGTACAGTTCCTTCAATATAAATGTTGAATAGGCTGTTGCTGTGTGACTCTCTCCCTAGGGGTAGCTGCTGGGACAGCAGATTGTTTAGCATTTGGGGCAAGAGTCTGGAAGGCAACAAGCAGTGAGGGACCCAAGGGACTTCCTGTCAGGGAAGGAGCAGACTTCAGCTGAGAGAAGAGGAGGCACCAGACAGTTTGAAAGGGTGTAGCCATATGAGCATCAACTGCTGTGGGGTTTTTTCCTTTCCTCGGTAGCTGGCTAAGTGGTCTGAATCTTTCACAGGAGTCTCCTGCTAAAGAGTGATAATGGAGAAAGAGAAGGAAAGTAGGGAACCAGTAGGTATAGACTATGTGGGAAGAAGCTGCTCAGGTGTACACTTTCTTCATGCTAGCTGAATTTCAGCTCAACACCAGTATATTTATGCTCATTTTTTAAAACCCCAAATCTGCAGTTTATGGTTTTAACATGCTGACATCATGGCAAAAATTAAAACTGTGCACACAGATTACAATAAACAATATCTAGCACTAAGATAAAAGTCCTGCCACCCCATCAGTAAAGGAAAGGAAAAGAAGGGTCTGTAGACGGGAACCTCAGTTCTGCCTCCTAGGCAAACTGTCACATTAGTGCTAAGGATGCTCCAAGCCAAGAGGATCGGTCCCATTCTGCAGCTGTGCTCAACATTTTAATGCAAAGCTGAGGAGATGAAGATAGGTAACAGGTGTGGCTCACCCTAATTAAATAGCTCTTCTTAATTTTATTATTTATTTTCTGTTATACAAAAGGCCAGAGTTCGTCTTTTTCCTCAGCTATCATTTGTGAGGGAGGCCTGGAAGAGAAATTGCCAACAAACATATCAACTCTTGCAAGAAAGCAAAAGCCCAGCAAAAGTGTTCCTGATGACATTTCATTTAATCAAGTTGTTTACAAAGAAAAGCCCAGGAAGTTGACAGCTGTATAGTTCCAGAATATTACACATCTATTCCCCATAACGTACCACAGTACACAAAGATAAATGAGATCCACTAAACAGAACTACTGCTATCGTTAGAATAGCCATAAAGTAATGCTAAAAGGGATACACTGCTGGCTTTCATTCACTGGAAAATGCCACACTGTTGGCAAAATGGACTTTTTTTTTTTTAATTAGTTAATGAATGTGAAGTTTTGACTGATGGCAAGAAGCACACATTTTCAGTTGGAATGATCCAAGAGATGACACTGATCCCAACATTCATGGAAAAGGGTTTTCATAAGGTTTAAATATAAAACATGGCAATTCTGTTGTATGAATAAATAGCTTCTTCATTTAGTCCTAAATCAAATTAATTTTTTAACATTTCTGGTAAGATAAAGTACTTGAACTTTTTGTTTAATTTCCAACAGAGTCAATACTAGGCAGAATGGATACAAATTAATCTGTTTTGTTTAAAGACACTGTATTACTACTTTTGCTAGTGTTCATATGGCAACTATCAAACAAACTATGGAGTCATCACACAGATAAGCACAATGTGTTTGACAGCTTCTTCCTCTAAGTCCTTACCTCAGATGGAATAGTGTGCTAGTACTGAATTGAGAAATCCTTTGGTCCAAATGCTTAGTTTGTATATTTAACAAGAATGTCTCCTTTACACAGGCAACAGGTAAGGAAGTGCACAGTTGTTTGATGCTACCACTCTGACCACATACATCACTTTTTGCTCTGTAAACAGCTGATAGACTGCAAACGCAAAACCAATCCACAACTGCTAGTATACTTGTTTACATTAAACGTACTCAGAGCCATTACTACATGCAATTACACTGGTCTGTTTCCTTAGAGAAATATAACCTCTCTGGGCCACCACACTTCCATTTTGCTCCCTGAGGCTGGCATCTTAAAGTGGGGTGATGATGAGGGGGTGGTAAAGGACAGTGCACACCTCATTTAGATCAGCCACTGCTAAATCTGGCTCTATCCACGCCCACCTCAGCAGCCCTCCCACAGGCTAGTGTCTTTCCCTGGCCTCAGAAAACCCCCAAAAGAGCTCTTTGCCAGCCCTTTTTTTACAGCAAATCCCTTCCCAGTACCTCAACTGGAGCTAGTCTCCTCAGCAATTACATTACTTTAATACTGCTTTTGAACACAGGGATGAATATTTTCAGATGACTCCAGCTCTATTTCTGATTACTCTCTGGCTCTACCTTAACATGCAACAAATCATGAGTGCTCAGAGAGCAATTGAGAGACAAAGAAGAAAGTGATGTCTCTGTAATAGTGTGGGCAACCTGTGTACACAACTGTGTCAAAGAGATATGCAAATTTTCGTAGAAGAATTTAAGTTGGAAAAGACTTTTAAGATCATCAAATCCAACCATTAACCTAATATTGCCAAGTCCATCACTAAAAATGTCCCTCAGTGCCACATCTACATCTCTTTTGAATACCACCTGCTTCGGGACCTTCACTAGCACCGAAGTCAGAAAAACAGGTCTGTAGCTCCCTGGATTCTCCTTCTGGCCCTTCTTGTTGATGGGCATCTCATTTTCTAACCTCCAGTTGCTGAGACCAACCTGTTTAGCCAGGACTACTGATAAATGACAGAAAATGTCAGGTTGAGCACTGTCACCAGTTCCCTCCATATCTTTGGGTGGATCACCATCCGTCCCCATAGACTTGTGCATGTCTAGTGGTGTAGCAGGTCACTAGCCATTTCCCCTTGTATTATGGGTGTTTCATTCTGCTCCCTGTGCCTGTCTTTCAGCTCAGGGGGCTGAATAACCAGAGAACATCTAGGCTTACTATTAAAGACTGAGGCAAGGGAGGTGTTACGCACATCAGCCTTTTCGTCATCCATGAAAAATGGGCTTATTCTAGCAGCACCAAAATATGACCAGCAGGTGAATCAGAGTTTTATAAAAGAATGAGAAATTATAGTCCCAAATTAATAGTGAAAATACTAGGATCCCTCAGGTACTGGGGAAATTTCTTAGTAAGAGTTAGTACTGGACAACACCAATTCTTTTGTGCATCTAAGAAGTTTCTAAGAAATTAAGAGAGGAATACTGTGCAGATGTAATTAATTTCTGAGAGGTTTTTGTCTACTCACAATTTCTGTCCTATAGGCATCCATAACAAACTGCAGAGGCTTCAACTGAAACAGTAATAATCCCAGTTATTGGTTGTCACAAATATTGGTACAGTTTCTAGGCTAGAAGAGAGTTCAGTTTTTGTAGCTTTTGAAATGTCATCCCTGTTATGAATTTGTCATCTGTCATTAAAATTTTAATTTCATTATATCAACTTCTCTTCCCTTTAGTTCCAGTAAGTTTCAACAAATCCGTTAACTTCATAATAGGAAGAGCTTGGTAGACAGAAAGAAGGTGAAAAATTGCTTTATTAAATCTTCATAACATGCAATTATTTATTTCCTCCTTAACTAAGCTAGTGAGGAACTCTTCTCCTCAAAGCCAGTCCCCCTCACAGCTTGTTTTGAAAAACTTCCATCTGAGAGGTTTCTTGTGTTAAAGATGGAATTCTTGGTCAAAAGGAAACACAAATTATTGGCTCGTTATTGATGAAAAAGAGTACTCTATTTCTTATAGTCTGATAATTAGAACAAAGATGAAATTCAAATTTCAGTGCCTTAAATCCTACATAAATATGCTAATCTGTGAACTTTTGTCCCCATTATTATGTGGGGTGTTTTTTATGTACAGAATAAAAAACATCAATGTTTCAGGCAAAACAGTTCTTTTTACTCCCACCGGACATACCTTATAAAGTGAAAAAAATTGAAAGTTCTTGTTCATTTTTCCACAACTTTGTATCTGTTACCAACTAGAGGAGGAGGGCAGAGGCATTTCAGTGGCTGGCTGGGTCTCAGATAACAAGTTAATCCCTTTAATATGGTAACGCAACATAGAAATTTGTCCTAGGTTTAGTATGTGAAGATTCATCAGGATGTCGTCACCCAGGAATTACTGTAGTTATTTTGTGATTATCTCCTTTCCTTTGAAAAAAAAGTTTCTGTTACATCTACTACTATATTCTAACAAAGTGAACAGGGATTCTTACTCCAGAAAAATTAAACATTTAAACAGAAAAAAAAAGTCTTTAAAAATTCAAGAACAAGAAGTCACATCACATTGTGTTTATAACAGTGATTGCAAAGTATAAATTGCTTCCTCTTAATCCTGGAGCTGACCCCAAAACAGTCTACCTTTTCACCACTGGACACAACAGCAAGTACGTAACAGGCAAGTGCAAGTATCCTGTTGTGAAAGTTTCACAGTATGTTTCACCAAGATATTCCACCTATCAGTGCCAATAGGCTGAGTCGGACTCTAAAGCACAAAATGATTAGGATATTACACATAATACACAAATCATCTTCCAAAAATATAGGTACCAAGAGAACTGTATTTCTCAAACTCTGGGAGCTAAAAGACACTTCCCATGGAAAATGAGTCAAGCAATTCTGGTTTCCTAACATTATATTTCAGGCCTGGCCTGTTTGTTATGCATGCCACTTTGGAAACAACTGATGGATTCACTTTAGAAGACAATTCATGAGATTTCCCTTTCAGTAACCTATTGATGCTTACATTTACAGCTTCAGCAACAAGTTTAGTGATTTCTGCATTAAAACCACTGATAAATGAAATATCTTGAAATCTTTAAGTTGTTGAAGAGAGCGTACTGCACTGTTAAAACCAGAACCTTTCCCAAACAGTGGCAAAGTAGCCTGGGCTCTTTTGCTCCAAAGTAGAGCCCCATTTCTTTTTACATGCACTGAAGTCCTCTTTGGTGAATTAGTATTCATCGTACTTCCTTGAAGTCAAAGAAATGGGTCTTATATTTAGAGCTGTAATTCTAACTCTGCAGACTTCACCCTTCCTTGTAATAAACAGCTACCAGTGGTCTTTCACGTAACTGTACTAATTTCCTTTAGGATTTCAACATGGAACAACTTTGCTCTTTGACCAATGCATGTGTTGGAGAACGAAACTGCTGAAAACCAGTGTTCCTTCAGCCACCTCAGACAAACTCTTTTCAGTGCTGATAAGGCAGTAAGTTGTCAGGGTAGATACAGAGACTCCTAGAGTCATTATTTGGCTGTGCAGCCAAACTTGCTGAAGCCTCACTCCATCCACATTGTATTGATGAATAGGTAAGACCTTGAGTCAATGTTTCATCGACAGCTCAATTTACAATCTCTTCAAGGCAAAATCATAGAACCATAGAACGGTTTGGGTTGGAAGGAACCTTAAAGATCACCTAGTTCTAATCCCCTGCCATCGGCAGAGATACCTTCCACTAGATCAGGTTAGAGGACTATTAAAGATGACAATGCATGTTTTCTACAATTAAGCCCTATATCATTATAATGTCATCAATCACCTTTTTGATTGTAATCTTAGACATTGTTACTCTTACAGCAAATTGGTAAACTTCAGAAGATATTCTCACTACTGCTACCACCAGGCAATTGTGAATATTGATGTGACACTGGAGTCACACGCACCTCTCTAAGGTGATGCGCAATACCTCAAACCTTATTACTTGCTTTATCCTGCAATTATCTTCATTAAGTGTGTGTCCATCATAACCTGTTCAGATTTTATTGATTTCAAACCTGAACTTGAATGAAGGCACGATATTTTCCTGTCACAAAGAGACTTGATTATCAAATAGTATTCAAAAGGGATGTAAATATCTCTGATACGTAATTCTTGGAGTAGTGAGTGAACCACTCCATCTCCCTGAATATCAAAATAGGACTGTACTTTATTAAGCAAATTACGCCTAAACAGTCTGGTTTGAATATCTAGTGCCTGGTACATCCACCATCACTCTAGGTCATCTCTAATGGAGAAGCACTTCATAAATCAATTGGTGTTTGGCATAAGGAACCCTGCCACACTGCTTATGTGACATTCACAATAACGGTCCTAGGTAAACTGTAAAAAATCCATGGATGAAGGGTAGATGGGCTGGAAAAGAAAAGAAAGACATTTTCATTTAATATTTCCAAAAAAAAAATTATAAACCAGTAATATTTTTCTTACCATTAAGAAGAGAAATAATTCAGAGATATTATGTCAGAGAATATGCCAGAAAAATACAACATATAGTTGCAAAGCATAAATGTTCAGGGTACCGTAGAGAAATAGCATAAATAGTAGCTCTTGTAAAAGGAAATATCTCTACACAATGCAAGCATTTTGCCCTAAAGTACATTTGTTTATATTACAAAGCGTCTCCCCTCCCAGTCTTCTGTATGCTGCTGCCCCTTCAGCACAGTCACAGTCTAGTAGAAGATTAATATTTCAGAACTTGTCATGGGCAGTTTCACTTGACTCTGTCACTGCCTATGTCTGACAAGCTATTTATCATGCTGCTAAGTGTCAGCATTAAATTATCCCTGCTGTTATGACAGCAACATTATTCATCAGGATTACAGCCCCAGTACAAGGCTGCTTACAGCTGTTACCTTCTTCTTCTGAGCTTTATCGATCTGTGCTCTTTCTATTATAAAAAAGGGGTCTATGCACATGACCATTCACATCTTGCATGTCTGATGATTTTTATTTCTGTGCAGACGTTGGACAAAAAGTCTTCCCAGAAATGGGCTTCCACAGTTATAAAATGTCACCGGCAGAATAAAATCGCATTCCCTTCAACTGGAGGCACATTCTCTTTGAGGGGACGAAGAAAGACTGTAAACATTATTGATCATAATGCATAGGCACCCAAGGTTGAAGCATGTTGCTTGACAAATCGATCTGCATTTGTTTTAACCAAGTCACCCTTCCTTAACCACTGCAATGAAATGACAATGAAATCAAGAATTATTTATTGAGATGTGCAGTGTTATTCACAGGCAGTCCAACTGTGCCATGTCTCCAGCCAGAACTATGAACACTCCAATTACTTGCTGTGAGGCTATTTGTTGGTCCAGAGCAGAATTATAGGATGAATAAAGATAAGGCTGCGTTGAATTCTTTGCAACTTAAACTTGGCTCCCATTTCTCATACACCACCCACCTCAAGAAAAGAGCAACAGCAACAAAATCATTAAGAGATTTGTTTTCAGTCATGTTGGGTTTTATTTCTAGGACTTCTGCATATTTTAGAACAGTTGTCCTGCAATGACTTGTTTGCAGCTTGCTCCCATTTAGCTTTGGTTGCCACTGTTGAACTTCAAATACTACCATGTTAAAAATATGCTGGAAGAAAAACAAAGCCCTACCTGCAAGTCCAAATACGATTTTTTTGAACTATAAAAATATTTGAGCTTTTTGAAACATAGAAATTTATATAAATAAATAGAAATAAAATAGAAGAATGCCACCACAGGGAACAGTATTATTGTGTTTCATATTTTTGTTTCATTAAGATCTCACAGACTTTACTGGCTTTCAAATCAAACATAATGTTTACAGTTTTCCTTAAGTATCAAGGTGTGCGATGGAGAGAGTTTCAGCTTTTATTAATAATACTAAGCTAGGGATTTCCTTTAACAAAGCTACAGGGATTTTACATAGAATAACCTGAATGTCTTGTCTACATATAGTATGTGTTTATATTTTTCACAACAGATTTAGTCAAATTTTTGTGGGCATTAACAGAATCAGGGGAACTGATTAGAAGAATTTTGATCTCAAGAGAAAGTCTACAGTTAAAAACAAGGATGCCACTTGAAATTAGGTTTCAAAGTCCCAAACCTGCTAACAATGCTAACTGAAATACTACTTCTCATGCTCTCTAGCAATTACAGGACCATAATCTATGCTATTAACAACACATAGCAAGTTGAAAACCATTAGATGACTATACAGAGATGTAAAAAGTATTGCCGTGATGTGGATAGGATCAACAAGAACAAATGTTACTGTTGGAAACACTGGCACTTTGCCAACTGGGAGTAGCGATTTGAAATGGAAATACCAATAACTAAGTTATTTGAAATTAAAAATCATGGAAACATTATACTTTGAATTTAATTCTGAGATTGACCTGCACACATAGGTTTATTTATTTTATAAAACAAGGCAACAGCAGAAGTATTTTCCCAACAGTCTGTCCTTCACAATGGATCTGTTTACTTTAGATTCACTGGTGATTACATTCAGCTGTACTATCTGTTTGAGAGCTTTTAACTTTTAATGCCGCAGCAAGTGTCAATCTTTATATTACTGAAGGACAATTAGGCAAACCATGTAATTGTATTGTCACTTATTAATTTCAAGCTGCAGTGTCATAAATTATATGCCTTAATTAATACCACATGTCAATCACAGTCTGCAACTTTGAAAGGATAAAGAGGTTAACAAGAATACGTAATTAAAGGAAAACTGTGAATAACAGCACAGCTGAACAGTTTATAAAATTAGACAAGAAAACTGGTGCTGTGTCAGCAAAGACAAAAATAGGGGGGTTGACAAAATGCAGACAAGAATTAAGAAGTCAGAAAATTAAGGAAAGTTTTAACTTTTGAGGTTTGCAAGCCAAATGTCTGGCAGAAAGCTATTTGAAGAGAATTGTGGAATGAGACACTAATTTCTTCCATTCCATACCATAGAGGATGAAGAGAGAAGCATGTGTGCTTGCACATATTTATAGGTGTAAATGGTACTGTTCAGCAGAACCTCTACATACTGCAATAGCTTTGCCATCTAAAAGAGATGGGAATGCTGCCTCAACACACAGGCATGCCAGAGTTGGTGAAATGTGCCACTTAAATGCCTTTTGTTACATAATAAATGAGGACCTCATTGAGGACCTCCAGCTTTAAGTACTGTCCTGGTCAGTCATCTGCTGCTGGAAAGAAATTACAGTAGCCCTCCAGCCACACCTGGTGAAAGTGAGGAGCAAAAGGAATGCAAGCAGCAAGTAGTAAAATTGGTTCAAACTAGAAAGCATCTCAAACACACATGCAATGTCAGGCAGATGGAAAGAATAAGTAGGCAAATGATTCGTCTGATGTAGAATATGCAGTAGGAAGGATCAACTGAGTACACAGTATCATCCACTTTCAAATGCTGCAAAGTATTTTCTCAGTCTGGCTACAGGCTGTGGGATATTTCCTAAGGAGGAAAAGAATACATGGTTAGAGTTTGCTTTTAAGCTATTGACATGTGTTAAAACTATGTCTGTAAGGAATTTGAGATCCTGTAGTGAGCAAAGTGGAGCAGAGACAGACTGAGAGTTTATTCAAACAGAATGAAGAGCATGTCTGGTTTTTTCTACCACTTCCACCTTCTATTAGAGACTAAATAAGAAAAAAATGAGATGAATATTCAGGGGCCAATATTCAATATCTCCTAGAGGTGGTTTAAAGAAACACCTCTCTCCCACAGGTAAGTCAACGTTTTAGTCTTCAGCAGGGTACACTCCAAGAAGCAGAGACAGGAGCCTGTCTGATTTCCCTTTCAAAGCACCCTCAGGCAGGTTTCTAAAGCCCAGAAGCCTTCCCCTACCACTCTCCACTCACACAGCACCCAAAAGAAAGTAAAGGATGGGGCATACTTGGTAGCAGTAGGGTGCTTTCCTTGGGTGATAGCACATTGTCTTCTAACACGAGCCTCACACAAAGGATATTAATTTTTGTCTATTTTCCTACCAATACACAGTGTGCTCTTCTCACCCCTCTTGAAGAAGAGGAGTTTGTCTCTCTCTGAGCCATTTGAAGGACTGGCAACACAGCACAGAGCCATGTCGGCTTGCAGCCACTGTATAGGGCAGATGCTGTTACCGAGACAAGGTGAAGTGCTAAGGGAGGTGCCTTGTTTTTGTCACATACCAAAGCAAGATTCATGATAAACTCTTCTTTACTTTTAGAGCTCCAAGAGTTCAGATGGCCTTAAAGATACCATGGCTGCAGCAAAGATAGCAGAAAGCAGTTCTGCAGAAGTGGGACAGTAAAGCCTAATAAAGAGGCTTATGCTCCAAACCCAGACCTAGAGGAGCAACAGCAAGGGTGCCATCTCACCTCACCTTCCTTTTCCAGCTTAAGACTGCCATGTCTGGGCAGTCAGGTTGACACTGCTACCTACCTGTCATCCCCAGGGCTCCCCTCCACAGCCATCTAAAGTGAACAAAACCACCCATCCCATCACTATCCTAGCTTTCTTTTCCTCAGTAAACTCTCAATTCAACAGCTCATGTAAGGCAGCACCAAAGAAACCTGCAAACCCTATTGACGTGTTTAAGTCGCAAGAACAATTTTATTCCAGCCTGCAGTCATAAAAAACCCCTACTAACAAAGCTGCTACATGCATATTGCAGTTTTCATGGCGTCCCACAGGAGACTGAGCTGGGGCAGCCCTGAAGGTGTGCCTTGAAGCATAATGACCCAGGACTTTCATCAGTGATGGGAATGAAAGAAGCTTCTCTGTATCTCACGAATGATACAAATACATAAATAATATAAATAGCATCTTTACTTTAAAGAGAACTAGCTGTGTTTCAAGGCAGACACTTATTTCTGTCTACAGCCCCATGTTCTTTCCTTTATGTCTGTTTCTCCTGTATGGTGGTTCAGCCCCAAGGAGTGGCTGAGCACAATGCTCTGCTTGTTCACTCCCACAGGAGAACCAGGCAGAGCCTCTGTGAATTGGGATAAGAACAGTTTACTGACAAAAAGCACTATGAAAGGAGAACAATAACAACCTGAAGCAAATTTCACTTACTGACCTGAGAATAACAGAGCGCTGCACAATACAAGGTCCAAACCAAAACCCCAGCTATGCTTAAGCTGTCCTGGAGGCATCAAGGTTAACCCCTCCCTGACCAGACCCTTTTTTTGGGAGTGATGTCAGGTGGTCTGTAAACAGCCTGGGGCTAACTCAACTCACCTGGGCTGGCTGCTTGGGGAGGTTGACTCTGGTCTGACCAGAACATCCTGTCTCTTTCCTTGTCTCTAGCTTAAATATTTGATGTCCAGTATATAAAACCATATTGGACCTGAGGTTTGATATTTTCTTTCATACATGTACCATATGTCAAGATTGCTATGACTTCTTATAATGTATTTGTGGTCATAAATATTTTCATTTCACAGTCTATCAGTAAAATAGGGTATACTTTACTACTAGAAGCAATAACTGTAAGTGACTTCAGTGGCCTGAATTTTCCTCATACTATAAATTTTTTACAGAAACTTCTTTATGTTAGATACAGTGTTCTTACACTACTGCTGCAATGTGTATATCTGATGAACTATTTTAATTTATTGATGCAATATATTCTTTCTTGTACAGTACTCACAGTGATGATATCAAGTATTTTAATCACTGGCAGAGAGATCTTCAGTCAAGATTCTTTTCCCCCTCCTGCAGCTACTTTGCATCAAAAGATTGAGTTGTTAACAATAACTAAATTACAGTTCAAAACCCAAATTTCTTCATAAATTTAATCCTGGAGGATACTGGAAACATCTTCTGAAGCACTGAGTACTTCCAACTTTTATCAAAGTGAATGAGAAATGTAGGTGCTCTGCACCTTGCAGAACTGATCTCTTCCATATTTTCAGTTACTAGCTATTACCTAATACATATCGTATTGTATAAAAAAGAGCTATTTTCAATGTTCATTGTGGTGAGAACCATTAAGGAGATTTACTTGTCAGACTTCACACATCACTAAGGCACTTCTGTATGCAAAAAAATAAAAATAAAAAGGAAGATACATTAAATTATCCCACCAAAAATTGTTGTATCTGCTTTCTGCTTTAGCTATCAATGTAATGTTCACATTCTTTTCAAGTATCATTATAACATGATTTTGCATTAGAAAACAATGAAACTGCAACATTACTTCACAAATAACTCCAGCCCTATCCTCAGAGATGCTGAACTGCAGTTCTGCTCAAGTAATTGAAGGAAGTTTTCAGCAACCCAGGGATTACATACCTAATCTACTGCACCCAGTTAGAAATAGCTATTTGCCTCTCATGTTTTTATTGTTCCTAATCAGATGAACCATTTCCTCAGGTAGATACATGTGTAACAGAGCATGCTTGAATAACCTGTAGCTTTCCCTTTTTGTTCACAAGAAGAGAGATGTGTGCAAGAAACAATACAAGAGCTATGAAAAGTTAGAGGCCAAGTCTGTGCCCCTCCCTCAACTCAGGTGACTTGGCATGCCAGTGCAGCTATTCCGCTCCACCGAAGTTTGGGGTTGTGTTCCTCCACCTGTCTCTGGCTTGCATCCAGCCCATGGGTGTTTGCAGCACACGTGCCAGAGCAGACAAGAGAAAAGCAGATAGGGGATGCTTCATGGGAAGGTCCCATTTTAGTCTCCAACCAGGAAACTCCACAGGTCCTTTCCCGGGGAAAAGTCATCGCTTTCCCCTGCCTCAAGCCTTCAGAGATGGAGTTCAGCACAGTAAAAACTACAGCTCTCTTTTTTGTGACTTGGAGGTGTCATGGTCAAGCCACCCTCCATCAAGCAGCTCTGCACTGGAGCTCCAGGAACTAGGTAGGGGAGGGCCCCACATCCAAATTCCTAGCTGGATCATGCTCCCAGCAGCTCTCACAGGGACCGGATGCTCAGTGCATCTGCTGGCACTTTCCTAGATGTATTTGGTTCATGCTGGTGGCAGCCCAAACACCTTTTCCTTAATAATCAGATCCTACCTCAGAGCAGAATAGGGCAGCTGTATGTACATCATAGTCCTTATTGGGCATCCACGTACATACAGCTCCCTTCAAAGGTGCTGGGAACACCACATGACTGCATCATTTCACTGGAAAAGATGACAAGAAGACAAGAAAAAGCAACCCCTCAAATAGTTATTTTTACAATTTCTTGATTTTTAATAAAAGGTCGTGATTTTGAAGGTCCAACTCAGTTACATGATACACAGTTTCAGGCTTCAGCATCAGGGTATCCGAGTGCCTTGTGGCACAGTTTTAAACAACCTAACATCTTCCATGTTTGTTTTTTTTCCTTCTACCTCCCTCCTTCCAGAGCAGATGTGTAAAATGTGAAGTGTTTAATTTTGGATATTTTTAAAGGTTAGTCTTATTATGTGTCTGTGTATGAGTATAGAATGAGACTAGAAAGAAAAATACAGCATTTTTGTTTACAGACAGAGAAAATAGAAATATATACCTTTATACACATGCAATCTATACGTACAGACTACCTTCACAAAATCATAATTTGAGACAGCCTTAATGGAGAAAAATTACTCCTTCCATGAAGAAAAATCTGATTATCACTGCCTTACCATGCTTTTGGGAAATGATGTGTGTGAAGGGAATATTAGAATTAACTAGAATAAACCCATGTACATCTGAGAGAATGCAGTATTCTTCCTAAGATCTGTGCATCAGCATCACATCTGCTAAGCCATGCTCTCAGTAGCACCATCATGTAATACTACCTGCAAACGTCTGTAATTCTTATAACTATTTTATCTGGATTCAGAACTCCCCACCCAGTCCTTACTCAAGCTGAATTTCCCTTGAAGCTAGTAAGAATATAAAGACCAGTGGGGGTGGGTGGAAGACGCCTTGGAAATTTCAGAATCTGGTGAGGTAACTTATTTCATACCAACATTTTTATTTTTCTTTCTATTTTTTTCATTTGTCTACCACTGTTTTGACAAACAGCAGCAGCCTACCCACTTTGCAAATCAGAATATAGCAGCCATTATCCACAGGCTACATTTCTGTAGTTGCTTTGCCAGGGACTGCACACACTTCCCTTAAGAGATTCTCTTCTTCATACTTGATCTGTTGTCTCCCTGTTGAAAATATCACTGACACCGCTGAGGCTAACAAGGTCAAGTGCTTTGAGATGGAAGCCTTTTGTACTGATGAACAGCTGAAGGGTGCGACATATGTTTTAGGGCCCTAGCAGCTGGCTCAGTGAGAGCCTCTTGGGTCTCTTTTAATGATAAATCCAGGCCCTGCTACTTCATCTCAGCATGGAAATAGCAGCATGTTAACATTCATCCAAACTCTTGTGTCTGTCATTAACTCAGCCCTTCTACTGTAGTTACATGGCAGAGCACAGCTGACATATCACCTGTCCTCCCACCTCGCAGAACAGTAGGGCAGGTTATGCATCAGTGCAGCATTTAAATGCCATTTGACTGAAAACTACTGATTACTCCACATGTTTTATGTCTCTGTTGTTTTTTTTATTTTAGTTTTTCTGAATGCCAGCTGATCACAGTACCTTCTTCCTCCTGTTATTTTCTGCAAAATATAAATATTAATATATATAAAATGCACATATATAAATATATATAAATGGGGGTATATAAAGCTTTATAACTGATGCTTACAAATTGAGTCAGTCATAAATACAATAGGAATAAAACAAGCATATCTGCAACTGTCTCTGCAGGAACAAATCATCTCATGGCTGCATGAGGCCCTGAAGGTCACAACCTCCCATTGAGCCATGCTCAGGGGAATGAAAGACAATAACAAATTTGGCAATAAGTGCTTTCTTTAGTAAAAAGTTTTGAAGCCTCCACTGGCCAGGAGGGAGGAAATCTTGCCACTTCTCCTTCTCTAGTAGTCTTCAGTCCTCAACTTTATCCTTTAACAAGTACTTTGGGATCCTTGAGAGTGAAAGGTGCTATATAAATGAGAGATGTATTAATAAAATCCCCAACTGCAGTTCAGCTGCAAATGGGAGCTCCTCCAGCTCAAGGCTGGAGTAATTCTGCTAGGCAACCACAGATGGTGTGACAGATGATCTCAGCAGCCCATCCTTCTATGTTTTTTTTTAGTTTAAATTAAAACAAAAAAAATTATAAAGCTATCTTGGCATGCCACAGATTTCAAGGGCCTTAAGTTCATCTTCAGAGCTAGCTTTGGTCCCTTTACTGCTATTCCTTGTCAGAAAGTTTTATACCTGAATCCAGCTGGGGAAAGAATGTGTATGCTAGACATTTGCTTCCACCTTGCCATAAATGGCAGGGGAGGGAAAGAGGTGAATGCCTGGGATAAATGAATCTTTCTTGTTGAGAACAGAAGCAGACTCCAGGAACGGGTTCAGCTCAAAACTTGAGGGTCTCTGTTTTTCTCCCAGCTGGTTAAATATCCAGTCAGCCCACAGACTCTCTTTGAGGTGCTGGCTCCTTTTTCTAAGCACTATGAGAACTTCTAAGTTCTATGAGCCTGTGCTTGTGTTAAACGATAAACTGCCATAAGATGAGGACAATTTATACAATGCAAGGAGAGAGGAAGAAAATACAAAAAGGGTATGTGAACACAGCGTGGAGGTAGCCTGCTATAAAATTTGCCAAAGAAAATGTTCTGGTCATTGGAAATTGGCTTTTGATGGCTGTAAAACCACTGTGATCTTGGTACTGTGTAGTCATACCAGGGGAAAATAGTAACAGTTGCTCCAGTCCCACTGGTTTTCATTAACTGTTGTAGATATTAGCTCTGGTCCAGAAGAACTTTTTCTTTTATCCCCCTCAGAATTGTGGTCCAAAATAAAACTCAGTGCAAAACCCTAGAAAACTGTGAAAGATAGGAATTTTTCACATAGTTCCTAACTATCCTCCCCCTCTACTCTGCGTTGGTCAGGCCCCACCTGGAATACTGTGTCCAGTTCTGGGCTCCCTGGTATAGAAAAGACAGGGACCTTCTGGAGAGAGTCCAGAGAAGGGCGACAAAGATGATTAGGGGTCTGGAACATCTCCCCTATGAGGAAAGGCTGAGTGAGCTGGGTCTGTTCAGCCTGGAAAAAAGAAGACTTAGGGGGGACCTAATTAGTGTTTACAAATATCTTAGACATGGGTGGCAGGGGGAATTGGCCAGCCCCTTTTCAGTGGTCTGTGGGGACAGGACTAGGGGCAATGGCTGTAAACTGGAGCACAGGAAGTTCCGCACCAACATGCGGAAGAACTTTTTCACAGTGAGGGTGACGGAGCAGTGGAATAGGCTGCCCAGGGAGGTGGTGGAGTCTCCTTCTCTGGAGATATTCAAGTCTCGTCTGGACGCCTATCTATGTAATATGAGATAGGGAGCCTGCTTTGGCAGGGGAGTTGGACCTGAAGATCTCTTGAGGTCCCTTCCAACCCCTAAGATTCTGTGATTCTGTGATTCTGTGATTTGAGGGATAGCAAGCCATTTGTAATATTATTTTTTTTTAATTATTGAACACCTTTTGATAAAAGTTTGCATTAAAAAATATGCAATTTTAATTTATCAGGGCAGAAGTATTACCCTCTTAACTCACTCCAAATTTTGTTACCTTATAAAATTTGGCTAAATATTTAAGGAAAATTCCCCCTCCAGTTCCCCCTTTATTCCCGTGTGTGACAAAGGTTATGCAGGTAGAACATTGACTTAAAATGTTAATTAGTGTATGACTTCTCTTGTTGGTCACTGTGCATCATCCTTAATTGTCTTTAATCTTTTAAACTCTCGATCATTTATTGAGATACTGCCAAAAATAGAATTAAAAATCCAATTTCTAAATGTAAAAGTAAATTTGCTTGCTTTTAAAAGCCAAGCCTTCAAACATTCTTGTTATGTTGGAAATACTTATTTACCCCTCAATTAAACCAAAGAATAAAAATGGCCATGCCAATAAAGTCAGTGGTGTGATACCAGAACTCGGGCCATTTGCCCTGAAGTGTTTGAAACTAAAATATAAAAACTTCTTTCAGATGTATTGTTTATTTCTGATTTTAGTATCATCAAAAGTTATGCTTTGGTTTTGTTTATTAGCAGAGTTTTATTATCAAAATACTTTATGATGCACAGCATATGCAATTAACTCCATGGAAGAGCTTATGAAGAAACTACTTTGTGCTATAGCATCTGCTGATATCAAGAAAATGACCTACATGAAGTCTTTGTGTAGCAATGCATTTTGTAGCAAAGTAATCCCTGGAATTTACCCAGTATGATGCTTTACACTTTTTAAAAGTATCTCAAAACATATTCATATTTCAAAAATCAAACCCAGCGTACTTGGTTAGGCTATATTACAAATGGCGTGCTATCACAAGTCTTTGATCAGAAGCTGGACATAAGCCACCAATGTGCATCTGTAGCCCAGAAGGCCAACCGTATCCTGTGCTGCATCAAAAGAAGTGTGGCCAGTAGACTGAGAGATGTGATTCTACCCCTCTGCTCTGCTCTGGCGAGAGCTCACCTGGAGTACTCTGTCCAACTTTGGAGCCCTCAACAAAAGAACGACAAGGACCTGTTGGAGCAAGTCCAGAAGAGGGCCACAAAAATGATCAAAGGGCTGGAGCCCCTCTCGTGTAAAGACAGGCTGAGAGAGTTGGGCTTTTTCAGCATGGAGAAGAGATGGCTCTAGGGGGACCTTACAGTGGCTTTCCAATACCTAAAGGTGTCTATAAGAAAGGTGGCAAGGAACTATTCACGAGGGCATGTAGCAATAGGATTAGAGGTAATGGTTTTAAACTAGAAAAGGGAAGATTGAGGTTGGAAATTAGGAAAAAATTCTTCAATATGAGGGTGGTAGATCACTGGAACAGGTTGCCCAGAGAGGTAGTGGAGGCCCAATCAGTGGAGATATTCAGGGTCAGGCTTGATGGGGCTCTCAGCAACCTGATCTAGTATAGATGTTCCTGCTTACTGCAGGGAGGTTGTACTAAGATGACCTTTAAAGGTCCCTTCCAACTTAACACATTCTATGATTCTATACTTGGAGCACTGTAGCCCCAAGGGCAGCGTGCAAGTTAAAGTCCACTCATAGCCCAGGAAGGCAGAAAGAGGGGAAGGACCACACCAATACCTGTGTTAGTGCTGCAAGAAATGAAATAGAAAAGGAGACAATTACCAAGTTGAATGTTAAATTATCTTCACACCTTTCAACCCAGAAATAGCTAGAAAGAGATAAGAATATGTCAATAAAGCACCAATGTCATCATCCAAAACTGTGAGCTTTTCAATCTGTGCTGAAAACAAGCACCCCAGCACTCTCCCTCTCCTGTTGATGGTCAGAGCCAGAATG